>WNWK01016980.1:0-43497 GCA_009830355.1 Cherax destructor
TTACCCACAATTTAAGGTAAGAAATACTATTATTTCTATTGCATTTGTAGTCTTAAGCAGTAATAGATCATGACAATGAACTAAAATTACATATTCGCCTTCAATTTTTGCAAGATATGTTGGTCTAAAAAAACTTGTTTGGCTTTTTGGGGACTTTCAAACACGTATCCCTATTTTTCCCATAAGTTCTGTTAATCATTTAAGACGAAATTATCTAACACGACTTTTTCAGGAACGTATCTATCGTGCTAAATGACGTCCTACTGTACCTGAAATCTTGCATGTTTATGAGACAGAAAAAAAGACACCAGCAATCCTACCATCATGTAAAACAATTACAGGCTTTCGTTTTACACTCACTTGGCAGGACGGTAGTACCTCCCTGGGCGGCTGCTGTCTACCAACCTACTACCTAGGATTCTTATTATTATTATTATTATTTAGGAGTGAGAAAGGGTCAAATGAATATGGGAAGGTGTGTGAGGCAGTGGGTAAAATGGAGTAAAACAGCTAGGACTGATGGGATAAAGACAGAAAAGTTAAAAACAGGTGGGGGTATAGTTTTGGAGTGGTTCGTGCATTTGTTCAATAAATGTACAAAAGGGGGAGGAAGAAAGATACCTACGGATTGGCAGAGAGCATGAATAAGAGATAAAAGAGTGCGTAAGAATTATAGGGAAATAAGCCTGTTGAGTATACCTGGTCAGATGTATGGAAGAGTTATTATTGAAAGAATTAAGAGTAAAACAGAGCAGGATCACAGATGAACAAGGAGGCTTTAGGAATGGTAAGGGATGTGTTTACAGTGAAGCATATAAGTGAACAATATTTAGATAAGGGTAAAAAGGTTTTTGTTGCTTTGTAGATCTGTAAAAGACATATGACAGAGTGAATGGGGGAGCAATGTGGCAGATGTTGCAAGTGTATGGAATAGTAGGTGGTAGGTTACTGAAAGCAGTTAAGAGTTTTTACGATGATAGTGAGGCTCAGGTTAGGGTACATAGAAGAGAGGGAGATTATTTCCCAGTAAAGGTAGGTCATAGACAGATGTGTAATGTCACCACGGATGTGCAATATATTTATAGACGAGGTTGTGAAAGAAGCGAATACTCGGGTGTTGGGAAGAGGTCTTTCTTCTTTCAATGCACCTTCCGTTTCCCACCGTTTGGGAAGAGGTGTGGGACTAAATTATACAGAATCTAATACATAATAGGAGTTGGGACAGTTACTTTTTGCAGATGACACTGTTGTGCTTTTGGGAGATTCTGAAGAGAAGTTGCAGAGGTTAGTGGACGAATTTGGGAGGGTATGTAAAAGGAAATTAAAAGTGAACATAGTAAGAGCAAGGTGATAAGGATAACAAAAAAATTAAGACATGAATGAATCTAATATGAATAAATCACATTATCATATAAAATGAAAGATATCTAGAATATGGTGAAGGTCACCTGCTGTAGAATATGGTAACAGTCACCTGCTGGAGAGTTTAAGTGTTTTGAATGTTGCCTGATAAACTTACCTGATATTTGCAACAAGGGTCAAACTGCCATGATGCTGTATAAACTCCGGTGCAGAATAAAGACAAAGTGCCAAGTGGGACACAAACATAAGTTGTCTCTCTCCATATCAGACCTGAAGAGGTGTAGTCATTCAATCATTTTTTAAATCAAAATAGGTACTCTAAGAAATTTTATTGTAAATATATTTTATCCTAGCCTCTAAGAAGCTGGCTAATTAAGAAAAACCTCCAGGCATAGAAAACTATACAATTTTACAGTGTGAAAGCTGTGAAGACAACTCAGGTCCTGTGCCTCCTCTACCCACTTTATAAGTGTTTGTACAATATCCTGTCTTTTCCTAGAAATACTTAAGTTTTAACTACTATACCTGCTGTGTTATACAGTACATGATTAAACACTTAACTATAAAACTAGACAAAACATATTGTAATACTGTATGAGTTAATGAGTGCAAAGCTAATGTACTCATATTTGTAATATGTTAGCTGTTGTCTACCAATGCAGGGTGACCCAACACCCTGTTCCCTAGCACTCTTTGAAATGCAATATCCCCACCCACTTTTCAGAGTGAAGGCACTCTTATTATTCACCTGCAGAACTAATGTCCAGCTAACCAGTTTCCCTGAATTATTTCAGTACAAACGCTACTCTACTTATGAACATTCGAGTTACGAACATTTGGACATACGAACAAACTGCCGTGTTCGTTAAAGTTAGACTTTTTACTACAGTACAGTGGTCCCCCGAGTTACGTACACCCCGGAAATCGTACAATTATGTAAGTATAATATTGTAAGTGCTTGTGGAAGTGTATTTTTGGGGGTCTGAAATAGACTAACCTACGTGACATTTTTCCTTAAGGGAGTAAATTCGTTCGGTAATGGCGCTTGAGCAGGCTTCTGGAGTGAAGTTTTTACGATACTCGTGGGACCACTGTATTTAATATTAAAATATGCTTTAGTATTAAGAACCGTACATTACTGATAATGGACAGTATTGTCTAAGTTTTCAACGAACAATGGCACAGAGAGAGAACAATAATAATAATGATAATAATATTAAAAACAATAATTATAATTGTAACAATAGAAAAATGGCAAAATAACGACTTACGAACAATTCAAGATACGAACAGCCTTCTGGAACATAACTTGTTCGTAAGTTGGGGGTGTCTGTATATCAAACCCCCAAAATTCACTTGTTTCCACTTAATTCTGATCTAACATGTTCATAAATACCTGCAAGAGACTCAAGCCCCTACCTTACAAAACCTCTTGTACATCCTCCCTCCAACATTTCCTAAGGCATCGTATATACACCACTTTTCATCCATTCCAAATTTATACACCTTCAAATTACAAAAACCTTCTAGAATCATAGGCATCTGCTATTCTTCTAGACCATGTATGGGCTAACAAATTAATACCATAAAATTCTTCTATCATCACTGAAAGGACTATGGACCCTTACCCCAACTTTTCTAAAGGCAAACATTACTAAAGCACCTCTGGAAACAAGAACACTTACTGCACATTCAGACTCCATTATGATACTTCAGTAAATAACTTTACCAATACCATTAACCCTTTCACCATCAGTCCCATAATATTACGGCTTGCAAGCCAGTGTCGGTCCCGTAATATTACACCAAAATTCTAGTGGCTTGAAATCTTGCTGAAGAAAGCTGGTAGATACACAAATTTCCCACATAGGAGAGAGGAGCTTACGACGACGTTTTGGTCAGACTATGTGTGGGTTATTTGTGTATTGTTCCAGTCACGGTATTTTGCCTTTTTTTTATTTAAAGCTGGTAGGCCTACATATGAGAGAATGGGTCTGAGTGGTCAGTGTGTGCAGTATAAAAAAAAAAATCCTGCAGCACGCAGTGCATGAGAAAAAAACTGACCGTGTTTTTGGTTTAAAACACTTGACTTTGCGGTGTATTTTCATATGGTATTTATAGTTGTACTATTCTCATTTTCTTGGTCTCACTTGATAGACTAGAAGATATATTACAGAAATAGAGATGATTTCAAATGGTTTACTGACTAAAAGTACCTTGAAATTGAACTCAAAGTAGCGGAAATGTTTGATTTTTGCCGATGTTCAAAAGTAAACAAATCAAGTCACATGTCCAAAACACGTCAACTGGTGGGTCTAATATGCTTTCACAAATGCGCTGATATTATTTACACCATTTTTACATAATATAGTAGTCTGCATAACAGTAAATCTTCTATTTTTTGTGAATAAAAATTCAAAATGGAAAGCAAGCGTAATATAAGAGGGGCCTGGAGACGTGACTAATGAACAGAGAAAACATTATTTTAGTCCTAGGAATGTTTGTGTTGTTAATTCTGGACCTTATTTTGAAATTGGCCTTACTTGAATTGTGTATGAAATTGGCCAAATTACCAATTTCTGATCACTTTATTGGGCAGTTGAAATCGGTAAGTGGACGGTTTCTTGTACTCAGTCGATAGAACAAATGTAGTTCTATCGAAATAGCTATGAGTTTTGTCGACTGGAACAATGGAATTAGCCAAAAATAGGGCTCAAAGAGGGCAAAATCGCTGATGCCTAAACATTGCCGAGGCCGCTAACTTTGCAAGAGCATAATTCCCCAAGTTTTCCATCAAATTTCATAGTTTTGGTGCCATTACCATCGGGAAAAGATTCTCTATGATTTCATAAGAAATATTTTTTTTTTAAATTTTCGACAGTGAGAGCAAGTTTGTGGGCAGGGATCTCGATAGTGAAAGGGTTACACACAAAAAAATGGAAAAAGCAAGCTGAACCTTACCCAAAATGTTAATATCGGCATGAATAACTTCCTGGACAATGCACATCACCATTACAATATAGGATCCCTTCAATCACAAAGGCAAAACAAGCCATGGCTCACAAAAGCAATATGTACTAAGAGTCATTGAGAAGATAAAACAATATTGTGCAATAACAAGTCTAACTACGTACCACAACCAGCTCTCATTGCACTATATCATTCTCTTATCTACCCTTATCTCACCTATGGAATCAGTGCATGGGGCTCAACAACATTAAATCACCTTAGACCACTCATAACCCAGCAAAAGGCTGCAGTCAGGATGATAAATTCCCACTCTAGACAACATACTCCACCTATATTCAGAACATTAAAACTACTCACCGTAAAAAATATTCACACCTATTCATGTGCCATCTACATACATAAAACTCTACATGCTAATATCAACCCTCCGCTCAAAATTCTCCTCAACAACTTTAATAGGTCCCACGACCATGACACAAGACACAGATCACTATTTGACATACCCCGAGTCCATACTAACCAATGTAAAAATTCTATGCACATAAATGGCCCCAGAATCTGGAATTCATTACCAGTAAATATTAAGTTAACCTTGTCCGAAAATCAATTCAAGACTCTTCTCAAAAATCACCTACTCACACTATACTAAATACTCATACTGTAACAAACTTTCAAACCCAATGTTATTTTACTTAAGATAATCTCAATTTATATGTCATCCTCCTTAACACTTGTTCAATATCATATCATCATATTGTTCATTTAAATTTTATAGTATCATCATTTTGTTAAATAGAAATAAAATATATAACTAGAAGAAACTCAATAAATTTTCTAGTATTATTATACTAGTATAGCATCAACATACTGTAACTTGAATTAAAATATACAACTAGACTAAACTCAACCAATTTCTCTTGTATTGTCTTTTTATTGTATGTATAATCAGATTGAAATTTTAAATAATACAGAA
The DNA here is from genome assembly GCA_009830355.1 of Cherax destructor. Classification (NCBI taxonomy): domain Eukaryota; kingdom Metazoa; phylum Arthropoda; class Malacostraca; order Decapoda; family Parastacidae; genus Cherax; species Cherax destructor. The sequence goes on from WNWK01016980.1 coordinate 5,306, forward strand.
CTAGAATAAACTCAATCAATTTCTCTAGCATTAAGTCTTTAGTGAATAAGTCTTGAGAATAAGCTGCCCCTAATGCCAAGGCATGCCAGTGGCTCTCCTTGCATTACAGTTTTATAATTGTAACGACCAATAACAATGTACACTTGTAACATGCATTGAAATAAAAATTATTATTATTATTATTATTATTAAAGTCCAAATAAACTTGCTATTCAAATAAATTTAATGAATCCAAAGGATATAGTACTAAATTAATTTGAAAATTCTCTCGTAAAAACAGGTCTAGGTTCTTAACCCCTTAACGGTCGATTTTTTGCTCTTGGATATGAGCCAAAATTCCCCTCAAGGGAGGTTCCTTGACGCTGGTGAGGGGCTCTTGATCTAGGGAATTGTATCTGTGCTCCAGTTCCCTAAATTAAGCCTGAATACCTTCCATCCCCTCCCCCCACAGGCGCTGTATAATCCTATGGGTTTAGCACTTCCCCATTATAATAATAATAATGTATGTATATTATAATACTTATAATAATAATACTATTATAACAAGCAAGCCTCTTAAACATTCAGTTTTTTCTTATAACAACACCTCAGAAGGGGAAGCATGGGAAGAGGTTTTCAGAGCGGGAGCCGGAATAGCGGCCACCACTTGTCACATAATGCTATATTTTATTCATTCTAGAGTATATATCAGGTTTCTATGTTATTTATATTGTTTATTATGTCATATTAGATGAATTGTGATAGATAAATAAGCCGTAGAGTTGATATTAGCGAAATATTGAAGTATTTTGTCCTGCCTCCAAAGAGCAGGAGTTCCGCTGGAACGGATTAATGGCATTTCAATTAATTTAAATGAGGAAAATTGACTCAGCATAGCAGATCGGGTTACAAGCTAGGTCAAAAATTATGTTAGATGAACTGAAGAACTTATGTGAAAAATAGGGTTACGTTCCTTGGAGCCCCAAAAAAGCCAAACAACTTTTTTTAGGCCTCCACATCTTACAAAAATAAAAGTGAATATGTAATTGTAGTTCATTGTCGTGATGTATTATGTTGTTTTTACTGCATAAGATTACAAACGCAACAGAAAAAATAGTATTTCTTACCTTAAATTGAGGGTGCTGGTATTTGTGGATGATTGTCGAAAGTGGAGAGTTATGCTGTGGCCCTACTGGGCTGAGGTGGATGGTAGAGGTTATGGTACTGAAGTCGATGGTTGTACTGGAGTGTGCATAAACTTTAAGTCATTCAGTAAGTCAGTCAAGTCATTTGGTCATTCAAGTCATTCAGTAAGTCAGTCATTCAGTCAGTCAGTCATTCAGTCAGTCATTAAGTCAGTCATTAAGTCAGTCAGTCAAGTCGTCAGTCAGTCAAGTCAGTCATTCAGTAAGTCAGACAAGTCAGTCAAGTCAGTCATTCAGTAAGTCAGTCATTCAGTAAGTCAGTCATTCAGTAAGTCAGTCATTCAGTAAGTCAGTCATTCAGTAAGTCGTCATTCAGCGTCTTCAGTAAGTCAGTCATTCAGTAAGTCAGTCATTCAGTAAGTCAGTCATTCAGTAAGTCAGTCATTCAGTAAGTCAGTCATTCAGTAAGTCAGTCATTCAGTAAGTCAGTAGTAAGTCAGTCATTCAGTAAGTCAGTCATTCAGTAAGTCAGTCATTCAGTAAGTCAGTCATTCAGTAAATCAGTGCATTCAGTAAGTCAGTCATTCAGTAAGTCAGTCATTCAGTAAGTCAGTCATTCAGTAAGTCAGTCATTCAGTAAGTCAGTCATTCAGTAAGTCAGTCATTCAGTAAGTCAGTCATTCAGTAAGTCAGTCATTCAGTAAGTCAGTCATTCAGTAAGTCAGTCATTCAGTAAGTCAGTCATTCAGTAAGTCAGTCATTCAGTAAGTCAGTCATTCAGTAAGTCAGTCATTCAGTGTCAGTCATTCAGTAAGTCGATTCAGTAAGTCAGTCATTCAGTAAGTCAGTCATTCAGTAAGTCAGTCATTCAGTAAGTCAGTCATTCAGTAAGTCAGTCATTCAGTAAGTCAGTCATTCAGTAAGTCAGTCATTCAGTAAGTCAGTCATTCAGTAAGTCAGTCATTCAGTAAGTCAGTCATTCAGTAAGTCAGTCATTCAGTAAGTCAGTCATTCGAGCTCACAGTAAGTCAGTCATTCAGTAAGTCAGTCATTCAGTAAGTCAGTCATTCAGTAAGTCAGTCATTCAGTAAGTCAGTCATTCAGTAAGTCAGTCATTAAGTCAGTCAGTCAGTCAGTCAGTCAAGTCAGTCATTCAAATCATTCAGTCAGTCAGTCATTCAAGTCATTCAGTCAGTCAGTCATTCAAGTCATTCAGTCAGTCAGTCATTCAAGTCATTCAGTCAGTCAGTCATTCAGTCAGTCAGTCATTCAGTCAGTCAGTCATTCAAGTCATTCAGTCAGTCAGTCATTCAAGTCATTCAGTCAGTCAGTCATTCAAGTCATTCAGTCAGTCAGTCATTCAAGTCATTCAGTCAGTTAGTCATTCAAGTCATTCAGTCAGTTAGTCATTCAAGTCATTCAGTCAGTTAGTCATTCAAGTCATTCAGTCAGTCATTCATGCCATTCAGTCAGTCATTCAAGTCAGTCAGTCAATCATTCAAGTCAGTCAGTCAGTCAAGTCATTCAGTCATTCAAGTCATTCAGTCAGTCAAGTCATTCAGTCATTCAGTCATTCAAGTCATTCAGTCAGTCAGTCATTCAAGTCATTCAGTCAGTCAGTCAGTCATTCAAGTCATTCAGTCAGTCAGTTATTCAAGTCATTCAGTCAGTTAGTCATTCAAGTCATTCAGTCAGTCATTCAAGTCATTCAGTCAGTTAGTCATTCAAGTCATTCAGTCAGTTAGTCATTCAAGTCATTCAGTCAGTTAGTCATTCAAGTCATTCATTCAGTCAGTCATTCAAGTCATTCAGTCAGTTAGTCAGTTAGTCATTCAAGTCATTCAGTCAGTTAGTCATTCAAGTCATTCAGTCAGTCATTCAAGTCATTCAGTCAGTTAGTCATTCAAGTCATTCAGTCAGTCATTCATGCCATTCAGTCAGTCAAGTCATTCAGTCATTCAGTCAAATCATTCAGTCAGTTAGTCATTCAAGTCATTCAGTCAGTCATTCATGCCATTCAGTCAGTCATTCAAGTCATTCAGTCAATCATTCAAGTCATTCAGTCAATCATTCAAGTCATTCAGTCAATCATTCAAGTCAGTCAGTCAAGTCATTCAGTCAAATCATTCAGTCAGTCAGTCAAATCATTCAGTCAGTCAGTCAAATCATTCAGTCAGTCAGTCAAATCATTCAGTCAGTCAGTCAAATCATTCAGTCAGTCAGTCAAATCATTCAGTCAGTCAGTCAAATCATTCAGTCAGTCAGTCAAATCATTCAGTCATTCAGTCAAGTCATTCAGTCAGTCAGTCAAGTCAGTCAAATCATTCAGTCAGTCAAGTCATTCAGTCAGTCAGTCAGGTCATTCAGTAAGTCAGTCAGTCAAGTCATTCAGTAAGTCAGTCAGTTAAGTCATTCAGTCAGTCAGTCAAATCATTCAGTCAGTCAGTCAAATCATTCAGTCAGTCAAATCATTCAGTCAGTCAAATCATTCAGTCAGTCAGTCAAATCATTCAGTCAGTCAGTCAAATCATTCAGTCAGCCAGTCAAATCATTCAGTCAGTCAGTCAAATCATTCAATCAGTCAGTCAGTCAAATCATTCAGTCAGTCAGTCAGTCAAATCATTCAGTCAGTCAAGTCAGTCAAATCATTCAGTCATTCAGTCAAAGTCATTCAGTCAGTCAGTCAAGTCATTCAGTCAAGTCATTCAGTCAGTCAGTCAAGTCATTCAGTCAGTCAGTCAAGTCATTCAGTCAGTCAGTCAGTCAGTCAAGTCATTCAGTCAGTCAGTCAAGTCATTCAGTAAGTCAGTAAGTCATTCAGTCACAAACTCATGTTTACCTCATTTTATGTGCACAAAGTGACGCTTCATTATGGTCATAGGTTATCTCTTGTCTAATACAGTTGACCCTCGGTTTTCGTGTTTAATCCATTCCAGATTAAAACTGAAACCATTTTCTCCATAAGAAATATGTAAATTCAATTAATCCGTTCCAGAGACCCAGAAGTATTAAAAAAAAAAAATTGGGGGGGCCTTAAAGATAGATTTACATGCACAAAATAATGAACATTCAACTTGACACTTACATTTATTGAAGACTGATGTTGCTGGATGGAAGACAGGGAGGAGGGGAGAGGGAAGAGAGGCTATTCTTTGGAAGGGAAATCCCCCTCCATAAGGACTCTAGGTACCAAGTCCTCATCTGGGGTCACTGCCCTTCTTTCTCTTTTAATACCATTAAGACCAGCTTGAGAGTCACTGCACACCTGTGGCACTAAATATCTGTCCAGAGAGCTCTGTTGCTGGCATCTCTTTAAAATGTCCCTAAAATGGGACAAGAGATTGTCATTGTACATGTTGCCGAGACGAACTGCAACATCTTTGTCAGGGTGATGTTCCTCCACAAATGAATGCATCGTAGTCCACATTGCACAAATCTCCTTAATCTTTGAAGAAGGCACCTTGCATCTCTCTTCGTCCTTCACTGAAGCAATTTCCTGAGTTGTGGTTTGATGGTGTTGCACCTCAAGCTCTTGCAGCTCTTCACTGGTTAGATCTTCATTGTGGTCCTCCACCAACTCTTCCACATCCTCGCCACACATCCAACCCCATGCAATTCCCCAAATGCCACAATATTTTCCACAACTTCCATAGGCTCCTCAGGGTCAGCCCCAAACCCTTCAAAATCCCTCTCTTGGACACAATCTGGCCACAACTTTCTCCAAGCAGAGTTCATCGTCCTGGAAGTTACTCCCTGCCAAGCCTTATCTATAAGGCTTATGCACTGGAAGATATTGAAGTGATCCCTCCAGAACTCTCTTAAGGTCAATTCAGAGTCCAAGGTTATGTCAAAGCACCTTTGAAACATTTCTTTGGTGTACAGTTTTTTGAAGTTAGAAATGACCTGCTGGTCCATGGGCTGGATGAGAGGAGTGGTGTTAGGAGGCAAGAACTTCACTATTACAAAACTGAATTCCTTGGACAATTGGTCTTCCAAGTCTCGAGGATGAGCAGGAGCATTGTCCATTACCAGGAGGCACTTAATAATAATAATAATAATTTTATTTCATTGCAAGTTTACATCGAGATTTTGTAATTACAATCATGAACTGAAGTGCAGAGTCCCAATTTATTTTCCAGGAGGTATTTCTTCACACTTGGGCCAAACACTTGATTAAACCATTCCAGGAAAATTTCCCTCGTGACCCATGCCTTAGTGTTAGCCTTCCACATCACACACAATTTACTCTTGACGACACTGTTTTTCTTGAACACTCTGGGTTTTTTAGAGTGATACACAAGTAAAGGCTTCAATTTTAAATCCCCATTAGCATTACTACACAACAAGAGAGTTAGCCTGTCTTCCATAAGCTTGTGTCCTGGCAGTGCCTTTTCCTCCTGTATGATGTAGGTCCTCCTTGGCATTTTCTTCCAAAACAGGCCTGTTTCGTCACAATTAAACACTTGTTCGGGTTTTAAATTTTCAGCCTGTACATATTCTTTGAATTGCGCACTAATTTTCAGCCGCACGTTTGTCTGAACTGGCACCCTCACCATGCCTTACAACACTGTGTGTGACACTTCGCTTTTTTAATTTTTCGAACCAGACTTTGCTGGCCTTTAAATTCACCAACATCAGCACTGGTTTCAGGCATTTTCTTGACAAGACTGGCATGCAACTGCTTTGCTTTTTCACATATGATGGATTGCACAACACTATCACCCGCTAGCTGCTTTCGCTTATCCACACCAACAACAATTTCTCCATATTTTCAATTGATTGTGGTCTCTGTTTCGTTATCGTATTCACCCCTTTTGCAACATTAGCTTCCGTGATTCCTTTTCTCTTCGTCACAATGGAATTGATGGTCGATGGGGCCTTATCGTATATTCTGCCGAGCTCGGCAGTTCTATGGTGTTCCTCACTTTCTTTACCAAAGGACTGGCACTAGGAGCTTTCTTTGGGCCCATGGTGGCTTATTTAGTAGTCACACACAATAATCAAGGGCCAAAACAATGGATTGTTAAGAAATGTTTTGTATGAACTCACAGGATAATGTTCACTAACCAGAAACAATGCTATACTGCCTGAGAATGTGCTTGGAGGCAGGCTTGCAGGCTTTGTGTGCGCTGGGCACTAGATAGGTTCCGTACCATCGACAAATGGAGCCAATGGGCGAAAATGGAGCCAATCGGCAAAAAATGGAGCAAATATTTCCACGAAAAAATGTGTGAAAACTGAAATCGGCGAAAACGGAGATACACAAACCGAGGTCCACTGTATCTCTGTTTTCTTTGTTAATTCTAAGACTTAAATGCTTATACCTTTTCTTGTCACTTTCAGCAACACTGGTATGCATACTGGGTGTCATGATTGCTTGGCAGATACAAGATATGGTAATTAAAAGATCAAAACATAATTCACAAACACAGCTAGCTTGTAGCAGAGAAGAACTGGACACGTATGAGTACGAATGCTGGGATGGTGTTGTCGGGGGTGGCAAGGGATGGCAGATCTCGTCCGCTGATCACAACAAGGCGGCCGCTTGAGGAAAAGGGAATTTTTTCCCCTGCACTCTGAACCACGTTAAATTAATTTTACGTGTTACATAAAATTTTGCAGCAATTCTTCAATCGTGCTATACCGAATTGTGCCAAATAAACTTGTGTTTAATGACGGTCTACTGTACTATAAAAGCACAGAAAATGCAAATCAAGGTTAGCAAACTTTGGACTTTTGTGTTGACAACACCTGCAGATGTCATTTTTGGCATAGATTATGAAGGATACAGATCAGAGTCTAGGCATGAAAGACTCCAAAATCAGGGATGGCCACCCCACTTCCTAACACCTTGGCAAGTCATGGTCAGATCATTACCTGTGTCAGAAATACTGACTGTGGCCTATGGTCAACATTCCTCTGAACTTGAAAGGACTTTGGAAGGCATGAGGCCTGCACAAGCTTGAAGAACAGGGTAGCTGTCTATATCTAATATCTCCTATGGCTAACCCTGAATGTGATGCTGTTAAACAATAGCTAAACCTACCAACTCAAAATATTCTTGTAAATTATAGCTCATGTTATCAGACATACATGGCATGGAAACCAAGGTAGTAACTAAAAACTGGAAAGCACTTCTGTTAAACACACCTGATGTTATAGCACCAAATCCAGCTAATACTGCTGTCTTGTGAAGGCAGTTCCCAACAGCAATCCATCTGGCAGTCTCGTCACCTAGTGGTGTTGGTTCTATAACAATGGTTGTGACACCTTTTTCTAATGCTCTTTCCAACTCCAACTCAAAAGTTTCATGCGCAGTGTCACTATCATACACCTCACGGATGATTGCCAGCCGAGAACAAGACTCCCTGAAAAATGAAAATTTAAAAATTTCTGAAAGCTTCAAAGAATTTTTCCATGCACTCCATGTACTGTATATATGAAAAACTAGATAAAGCTCGATAGGATTATGACGATTCTAGGTGGTATATCAAGTCTCATGCCACAATATGTATCTCATTAAATACAATATTACAAAGTAACTCCATGGGGAAGTGGAAAAGAATTCAAATTCATTTTTTTTATTTCCTTTTAAGTTTACAATGTGGTTGACAAATTGTAGGAAGTATATTTACATTGGTAGTTTACAGTGAGGGTTTACAATGATTTGTAGTGCAAAGAGAACCACTATCATGCCTTGACATTACAGACAGTCTAAACGTAACACATTACTGATTACTGAACACTAGACCTACAAAACATAGTTTGATCAGGTTGCACTAATTATACAATAGGTTATACATCTATTAAATACAGTGGACCCTCGGTTTTCATACAGCTCCCAACTCGAACAATTATGTAAGTGTATTTTTTTAAGTGCTGTTATAAGTGTATTTTTGGGGGTATGAAACTACTAATCTAATTTACATTCGTCCTTATGGGAACAAATCCGTTTGGTAACAGCACTCGAACAGCATTCTGGAAAGGATTATCAACGAAAACCGAGGGTCCACCGTACAGTGGACCCCCGGTGTTCGTAGTCATCGGAGTTCATAACATTTTTTCATAAAAACATTGGTTCGGTGATCGTAGATCCGCTCGGAGATCGTAATTCTCCCGGACACGTATGCATGGCCCACGCGGCCCGACACTCCATTCAGAGTCAGTGTGCCATTGTTTACCAGCGAGTGACGGTCACCAACGCATTCATACCATACATTTTGTCATTATTCAATTGTTTTTAGTGCTTACAACTGCTAAATAAGTCACCATGGGCCCAAAGAAAGCTCCTAGTGCCAGCGCTTTGGTAAAGGGCTGAGAGGGGAGAATGTGTCTTCTTAAGTGATTCAGTGATTCTACGATATGTTATGATACTAAAGCAGCAGAAGTTGATAAAGGCTATAGTGCCAGCCAGCGATAAAGTGTAGCATTAACAGTGTGCAAGTAAATTAGCGATAGCGATAGAAAATGACGACACGAAACTTAATCCTCCAATGTTGTTGGAGTTATATAGGCGACTGACAACACCGCCATGTGTCTGGTGGCCATCACTATGTAAGGCTTATATTTCAGTGGCCCTTATACACCCAACAACAAACAACACAACACCAGTCCTCACATTCGTAATGATATTTTATTCATTCTAGAGTATATGTCATGTTTCTATGTTATTAATATTGTTTATTATGTCATATTAGATGAATTGTGATAGATAAATAAGACAGAGTTTATATTAGTGTCATATTGAAGGACTATCTTGTCCTGTCCCCAAACACACACCCCTGTCGCCAGCACAATTCCAAACGTGCGCCAGAAACAGAACTCTCTGGAATACTTTTTTGAGCAACAGGGGTCCAGTGACTCTCAAGCTGGTCCTAGTGGCTGTGCTGAGTTAGCAACGTGGCTGGCTGCTGGTGCCACATGACTCATGCCACCGCCAACACCACCACCACCACCTGCTTCCCCACGCACATTACGCATCCCCATTGTAACAATATCATCGTCATCTTCATTATCAGTTTGTGGTGTAGGGCCATGGGATGTACTTCGAGATTTACTCCTTTTCCTTGGAATGGCATATGGCACACTACCAGAACGCATGCTGCATTGTACATACTGCCGCTTCACTGAGAATATTCCCCCTCACTGTCACAACTAGAACTGCTTTCAATAGCTTGGAAATCACTATCACTGCTCACATCCGAGTCCTGTACACGGAGAAATAGTTTCCTCTTTCATCCTGGTACAGGTGAACGTGAATGAGATGGCTCAGCACCAGAGGTGGAAGGTTGTGGGTCATCTGGGTTTCATCACTAATTACGTTATCCTGGGCACTGCTTTCGGTCACACCCTCCTGAAACCATGAAATTCACATTCACTGGCACTTCCATCGCTGTTAAAGCTATCACTTGGGAAGAGAAGACCTCTAATTCGCCAGGGAGTAACGTACTTTACCGCGAGGCATGGTGAACAAGGACTACTAACATGGCGTTCTCCCAATGCACCACTGAGTCCCCGACTTTTTCATACTGCGCACACCCATCACACAGACCCATTCTCTCACATGTAGGCCTACCAGCTTTCTCCCCAGCTTGATTTGAAGCCACTAGAATTTACAGGTAACACTGCGCTTCAAAAACATTGGCTTGTAAGACGTATATATATATGACCGAAACAGTCAAACGGTTAATAAGAGGTTGGTATCAGGATCAATACTTGTAATCATAAGATTGAGTGTGATTCTATAACTAGACTAAAAAATAAAACAATGCAAATAGAGTTCTTAGCACATGCATTAGTACCTTAGTTATTTTAACAATTATGAATAAATGAACTAAGGTAGTTATTTTAAATCTAAAAATAAAGGAGCTAGTGAATATAATAGTAAAACAATGATACAGGATACACAGCAATACACAACTGCAGACCACATCAAGCGGGGGGAGGTATTGCAATCTATTACTCTAATGAAATATCCTGCTGTGACACCAATTGCTATAATGATGAATATGGAGAATATATTTTTGCTAAATTTACTGCACAAAACCTTAAGACTCCCATAACCATCGGGGCCATTTACCGGATGCCTCATACAAACATCCCAAGTTTTAGCGATCAACTAAAAACGCAAATAACAAACAACCAATTGAACAAACACCACCTTATCTTAGCTGGAGACTTCAACATCAACCTTGGCCTACCAGATGACCAGCCAGTAACCGATTTCATCAACAATATGAACAACACACTTCTCATACCAACAATAACCAAACCAACTAGACTTACCGATACAGTGCAACCATAATCGACCATATATGGACCAATATCCTAGCCCCCTTAAATCGGGGATAATAACAGACAGCACCACAGACCACTACCCCACCTTCCTCTTAACAAACATTAGTAAACCGCCCTAGAATACACCAAAGTTTCATTCCGACTCCATGACCAAGCTTCAATAAATAACTTCACAACAGAGCTAGACACAGTTGACTGGGCTACAGAATTCCCAAATGCCAAGGGTATCGATGAGTGGACAGACACCTTTCTTAATAAATTACATAGACTATACAACAAACATTGTCCTATAAAAATGAAACAGATTACGAATAACGTTAGGCTGCCCATGGCTAACTAACAACTTACTAAAATCCATTAACAAGAAACATCAATATGAGAAGCAATATAGACGGGATTCATACATAAGGAGTTTGTTAAACACTATTCATCAGTTCTCACCAAACTAATAAAAAAGCCAAACAATTGTACTACTCCAGCAGATTCACTGAAACAAGAGGAGATATAAAAAGACCTGAAAACACTCTCACAGATTATGGGCACCCACAAACAGAAAAAATAGGATATTGTCCTAACTAAACCAAACGAAACACCACTACAGCTTGATACATAAACAAGATACAGTGGTACCCGTTTATATTTCATTCCGACTGTTCAAGTGCCATTCAAACGATTTATTTTAAGAAAGTGAAATAGACTAGCCTTGACCCAAAATTACAAAAAGATTTAAAAATAAACTACATAAAAGGGTGAGTTTGGGGACCATGTAAACCGGTACCACTGTAAATGACTTTCAACTATAGGATCAAATCTGCCAGTAAAATTCCAGATACCAATGCCCGAGCAAGTGATTACCTAGATGGGAATTTCCCATCCTCCTTATATCTTGCACCTACAGAACCCACTGAAGTCTCCATGATAATCAAGTCACTTAAAAATAAATCAGGACATCTGTCTCAAGTTCCACCCTTAATATACAAACGAGCTGCTCATGTCCTTTCATATCCTATTTCTTACTTTTTAACAAATCATTAGAATCTAGCACCTTCCCAACACTACTCAAAACAGCAGGGTTACACCAATACACAAAGGATGGTGACCCTACAGACGTAAATAACTATAGGCCTATATCAAATCTACCATTGCTATCCAAAATATTCGAGAAACTTGTGCACAAGAGATTATACTCGTTATAACTACACAAAGCATACTCAACCCCTGCCAATTTGGCTTCAGGAAAAATAAAAGCACTAACGATGCAATAGTAAAATGATAGACCTGCTTTACACAGCACTTGAAAATAAGGAATATCCACTAGGACTTTTTATTGACTTAAGGAAAGCTTTTGACACAGTAAACCACGGCATCCTACTCCACAAACTTGACCACTATGGAATAAGAGGTCATGCACTAGCATACCTCAAATCCTACCTCACTAATAGGTACCAGTATGTCACTATTAAAGACACATCCTCCACGACACTACCACTAGACACCGGCGTACCGCAGGGAAGTGTCCTTGGTCCCTTGTCTTCCTCTTATACATCAATGATCTTCCCAATGTATCACAACACTTGAAACCAATACTCTTTGCTGACGATACAACTTATGTCATCCCACACAAACCTTGCCACGCTTAACACCATTGTTAAGCATGAATTAATAAAAATAGCAACATGGATGACCTTCTATATTATGTTTGGCAACAGAACAGATGATCCACAATTAAACATTAAGATCAACTCTACACCTATTGCTAGACATAACGAGGGCAAGTTCCTGGGCCTTCACCTTGACAGCAGCCTGAAATTCAGCACCCATATCCAACACATAACAAAGAAAGTGTCCAAAACTGTGGGATCCCTCTAAGATACGGTATTATGTACCACAATCAGCCCTACTCACACTATACTACTCACTCATCTATCCCTACCCATATGCCATTTGTGCATGGATCAACAGCAATTACCCACCTAAAGCCAATAATAACCCAACAAAAAGCCGCAGTAAGGAATTATCACACAATCCAACGCTAGGCAGCACACCCCCACTCTTCAAAGACCTAAACCTACTCACTGTCCAGAACATCCATACTTACTACTCTGCTATCTACATTTATAGAACCATTAATTCCAACTTAACCCTGAGCTAAAACACTTTCTTGACAGTTGTGACAGGACCCATAGACATAATACCAGACATAAACATCTCTTTGACATTCCCGTGTCCACTAAATCTATACAAAAAATTTAATGCGCATAAAGGGCCTAAAATCTGGAACTCCTGCCTGAAAACTCTAGAACTGCAGACAACCCCCATTTTCAAAAGCACCGTTAAAAAACATCTTATCTCACTTGACCAACCGGTAGTTAACCATTGAAAACTACTTTATCTTGCACATATCCACAGCAAAATACACTTATTGATATCTGTGATTCTCCTTAATTTGCACATTACTAACCACAGCAAAATACACTTATTGATATCTGTGATTCCTTAATTTGCACAGTTCCAACCAAAATTCTAATACAACTATTGCTCCATAATACTTAAGCTAGTCATAAGTTTGCCTAAGATACTCCAATATAGAATCTATATTATGCCAATATATCACCTTTTTCATTAATATATAAACTAATTGCTAACTTTTTATACTAATTGTTAAATTCTCAATGTTTAAATTCCAGTACCTAAATTTTGAAACCTAACCTTACAATCTGTATATCCATTGTATAGCTATTGAGTAAGACCTATCATAAGACTTAAAAAGCCTAGGCATACCTAGGTATATTATTAGCCATCTTGTAATATCAACTTTAATGTATAACTATAAGTACCCATCTTGTATTACATGAAATAAAGGATTTGAATTTGAATTTGAAAGTAAACACTTTAACACCTGAATAAGCACCTTAATTATTTTAAAGCTAAAGTAAAGGAGTTACTGAATAAAGGCAGTACAAAAATATTGAATGTAGAGAACTATTCTAAGAGAATATCTAAGGACTAAATTAAGTAGTGGTAAACAATATAAAATGTATAGACAGTAAATATGATGTAAAATAAATTTAGAAGTAAGATTTGAGTTATAGCACAAAATTAAAGCAAGTACGTAATAGCACTAAATAAAAAGTACATAGTATATGAGGTAGTTGGTACTAGCTAGTAAAAGTTAGTACAAGGAATTACAATAATGTAATAGGAACATACACTAAATACACTACAGTAGATTATATGTTAAGGACAATTATTCTGTCATGGAAATGTTCCCTTTTTCTAAGGAATTTGGGAGAGATAATGTTCATTTGAGATAGTATATTGTGACCTACTGCTTTTTTTTCTAACTAGTATTTTTCCATCTCGAGTGAAGCACTGATGAATTTGTGCTCCTGCTTAAGTTTTCAACCTGAACAGAAGGTTTTACGTTTTCGTCAAGCACTTGATGTACACTTCTTTTTTCACTTTAATTACTGCTTGAATTAGGTCCTTTTTTTTGTTTCATATAAATGAAGTCTTATCATAATACAGTGGTACTCGAGTTACGATATTTTTCGCTTCGAGAATGCTGTTCAATGCCTTTACCAAACGAATTTATCCCCATAAGGAATAATGTAAACAGACTAGTCCTTTACACCTCCAAAAATATACTTACAAAAGCATTTAAAAATAAACTTACATAAAGGGGATTTTGGGGACCATCGTAACTGAGTACCACTGTACTATGTTTCCCTTGTTTCTAGCAATCGTATTTCTTAACTTCATTGCTTTGCACAATACAGTGGACCCCAAAGTTACGAGCACAATTCATCCAGAAGGCTGCCAAGTGCCATTACCGAACGAATTTCTCCCTTAAGGAATAATGTCAAGTAGGTTAGCATTTCACCCCCCAAAAATACACTTACAAAAGCACTTTACAATATTACACTTACATAATTGTAAAATTTTCAGTGCTCTAGAATCCAGGGTCCACTGTAACTTTAGGTGGTCATTATTATCCTGATGGCAGTATCTTTGCAATGGGCTTGGGTTATTTCACTGGGAATGTGAGGGCTGTTTATTATAACTGCATCAGACAATTTGTTCAGTTTTGTTATCTTGGAAATCAGTACGAGTCATTCAGTCAGCATGCATGTTGTTAAACCAGTCCTTGTTTGCTTTCTTCCATTTTATTCAGGGTTGTTATTTGTTCGGTGTGACTGGCTATAGCTGTTTGCAGAGTATTTTCTGGTCAGTACTTCCCAATATAATTTTCCCTTCAAGGTTTTGGATCTGACTGAGGATGGTTCCCTTTGGGATTCATATCGCGCTAGTGTTGCTTTAACCCTTTGACTGTCGGAGGCCCATTCTGAAACTGTCTTTTCTATGTCGAAAATTTTGGAAAAAAAAAAAAATTATTTTTTCTTATGAAATGATAGAGAATCTTTTCCCGATTGTAATGACACCAAAATTATGAAATTTGATTGAAAACTTACGGAATTATGCTATCGCAGTTAGCGATGCATGATATACAGTGGACCCTCGGTTAACCCAATACCGGAAATCGTGCAATTATGTAAGTATAATTTGTAGTTCTTGGAAGTGTATTTTTGGGGTCTGAAATAGACTAACCTACGTGAAATTTTTCCTTAAGGGAGTAAATTGTCACGGTAATGGCACTTTAGCAGACTTCAGGAGTGAAGTTTTTACGAAACTCGGGGTCCACTGTATACGCATCAGCGATTTTGCCTTTGAGCCCTATTTTAGGCCAATTCCATTGGGATAGGACCAAACTCATAGCTATTTTTTAGAACTCCATTTGTTCTATCGATTGAGTACAAGAAATCACCAATTTACCGATTTCAACTACCCAATAAAGTGGTCAGAAAATGGAAATTTCGCCAATTTCATGCAAAATAAAAATATGTCAATTTCAAAATAGGGTCCAGAATAAACAATGCAGACATCCTAGCACTAAAATAAGATGTTACTGTTCATTAGTCATGTCTTAGGCCCCTCTTACATTACTCTTGCTTTCTATTTTGATTTTTATTCACACAAAAATAGAAGATTTATTTTTTGCAGACTATTGCATTATTGTAAAACTGTATAAATAATATCTGTGCACTTGTGAAAGAATATTAGACTCACCAGTTGATGTATTGGACATGGTGAAAATTTTTTTATTTTGAACATTGGCAAAAAACAAACATTTCCTGCTATTTTTTAGCTCAATTTCAAGATCGTTTACATCATGAAATAATCAAAATCATCTCTATTCCTGAAATGTTTCCATTCTATCAAATGAGACCAGAAAAGAAAACAACCATAAATACTATACGAAAATACACCTCAAAGACGGTTTTTAATTAAAAAAAACGGTGGGGGTTTTTTTTTCTATTTGTCTTTCTCTGGGTTTTTCAACTGTGCACACTGACCACACAGACCCATTCTCTCACTGTGGGCCTACCAGCTTTCCTCTGATTTGAGGCTAGAATTTAGCGATAAATCGTCCCAAAAATTGTTTGTAAGACGTATATATACGCCCGGAAAGCAAGGGTTAAATCCTTATTTTCAGTTTCGGGGATGTATTCCCAATAGTGTCAGGAATAATCATACCAGAGGAATCCTGGACAAAGTGGAGTTGGAGAGAGGGCCATGTTTGTTGTTGTTGTTTTTTCGGGGGTTGTAAGGGTTGATGATACATCTTTCCTCCATAAGTCATGTGTCGTAAAAGGCACTAAATGCCACAAGGGCTAGTAACCCCCTTCCTGTATAATTACTATATGAAAAAGAAAAAATTAATTTTCTTTAGGTCCTCTCCTTTGGGGAGATGGCCCCGTGTATAAAAAAAATTAAAAAAAATTTTAACAACCAAAATCATTTAACCCACTTTTCCACTTTAAAATACAGGGACCCCGGTTACAATTAACCCGTTTGGGGGTGTACTGGTTTTTTGATATTAATTTTTTCCCCCAAAAAAAAATTATATCCCAATTAACCGCCAGACACCCAAAAAATTAAAAAAAAAATGAGACAGAAGAATAAAAAAATAATTACATGACACTTACCTTTATTGGGCTTGTTGATATATAAGACAGGGGGAGGGGGAGGGGGAAAATATTGTTTGGGGAAGGGAAACCCTCCCCAAAAATTCAGGCCCCAAATCCTTTTGGGCCCCCCTTTTTTTTTTTTTTAAGTCACTAGGACCACTTTAATTGCACACCCCCCCTTGGGGACAAAATCTGTCCGGGCCGCCGATGTTTTAGGCAACCTTTCCCAGCTAAAAAAATTACCGACCCAAATTTTTTGAAAAAAAGACATTCCGAATATTAAAACCACTTGATATCCGGGGATCCACGTACTCTACTATGTGTAGGGGAGCACTGTGCCTTCAGGCAACCAATTTTCAGACAGAAACATTAACCCAGTGTGTTAAAAAGAGTCCAGGAAAGTTTGTTGTTACAATGATGGCTTCACTGACCATCAAATCTGTTTGGGGGTAGCTCAAATTATACAGTGGGAACCTCAATATTCACATGTCCCTATACAGTGGACCCCGGTGTTCGTCCTGCTCCAAACTCGCCCTTTTATGAAGTGTATTTTTAAATGATTTTGTGTGTATTTTTGGGGGTTTAAAAGGACTAGTCTACTTTATATTATTCCTTATGGGAATAAATTCATTTGGGAATGGCACTTGAACAGCATTCTGGAACGAAAATAACGAAAACCGGGGTCCACTGTATTTGTACAACTCGATATTCGCCCAACTTTTTGAGAAAAAATTTGACTTGGTATTTGGACACTGCCCTGATATTGACCTAAACATGGATTATGGAGTGAAAAAACATGTGGAAAAATAGGGGTTTTATGCCTCAGATGTCCAAGAAAGCATTAACAAATTTTTTTAATCTTTTCACCGTCGGGATCCCCAAAATTAAAAGTACAGTGGCCCCCCGGTTTTCGCCGAAAATTCATTCCAGAATGCTGCTCGTGCCATTACCGAACGAATTTACTTCCTTAAGAAATAATGTCCGAGGTTGGGGCATTTCAGACCCCCAAAAAAACACTTGCAACAGCACTTACGAAAATACACTTACATAAATGTTCGGTTTGGGGATGACAAAAACCAGGGAATGACTAAATGTCAAAATAAAAAAAAAAAAAATTCATACTAGGGGTTTCCTTTTGGGCCCAAAAATTTTTTGTAAAATAATAACGGGACTCCATAAAAAAAACAAAATTTAATTTTGGTAGAGAATCTTTTTTTGAAGGAAAGACACCAAAAATAAAAATCTGATAAATGATGGGAATTTCAAAAGGCAAAATTTCAGCTGGGTAATTGAAAATCAGCAATTTTGCCCAATTTTTGTATTTTAAGCCAATTCACTGCTCAATTCAAGCAAAACTTTAAAATTTTTTAGTATACATTTGTTCATCAATTGAGCACAAAAAAACCCCTTAACATGAACCAGGGACCCCCAAAAAAGGTTTAGAAACAAAAGCTAATAAAATTTTTTCACCCCCATAAAAAGCCGGGTAAAACGTATTAAACCTAACAAATGAAAACTAAAAGAGCTTCATGGGGGCCAAAAGGCCCGGCTGGGTTTTTTCTTCCAAAAAGAACAAAGAAAAAAACAGCCAGGCCTTTGGCCCAAAATGGCAGGTCCCCCCAATCCGTCCCCCTAACAGAATTTTGCTCAACCCAATTTTTAATGCTCCCAAAAAAAAAGTTTGACAATTCTAACTCATGCCCCCCTAAACCAACCCCTCTCCCCCTTTTTTACCCCCCTTTTAAATTTGAAACTCCCCGGCCAAAAATTTAATAACCTAAGGGTTTCCTCACCTTTCCCCTTTTAAACCAATATTTTCCTATATCCTTTCTAAATCTAAATTTCCCCAATTTGGGGTCCATTTGGGGGTTTTCTCTTGGAGAGATATCCCCCAAAATTTTTTTTCCCCTTTTAATCCCCCTTTCCCTTATATCCCCGTCTGTCCCCCCCATTCTTGCCCCTTTCGGGGAATGAATTTAAGGGTCTTAAAAACTTTTTTTCATGGAAGATTTCAGCTATAATTAATTTTATTTGCTGAATTTTTCAACAAATTTATACCATTCTGTAATATGGGGGGGGAAATGAGCTGCGTAATCTAGGTAGGTAATGATGTTTAAAAATGTAATAAACCGCTGGACTTTTTGCTTAAATTCTTGATATAAATCCCCAAAAATCTATTTGCTTTATTTCTTCCCTTGGGGGTTGCTGACGGTTTGGGTTCCCCTAACCATAACCCCCTCCTTTTCTTCTGTCGGCTGGGTTCAAATTATTAAGCTGGTAGGTGCTAGGGGTTTAGTTCCCAAGCTTTAGAACTTTCATTTTTCTACAGAAATGCATCTGCCATTTTCTGACCAGGAATTGAGTTTGTTTTAAACCTCCCAAAATTTTCCCAACATCTACGTCTGAAAAAATTTCCCCCCTATCTTCGTGTTATCAGCAATTTTCAAACCTGGGTTTCCCCCCCAAATCCGCCCCCTCACTCCCCGAATTTTCAACCAAAAAAGAAATCCCGGGGCCCCTTCTACCCCCCTAGGCAGATTTCCCTCATCAAAACCCTTTTCCAAAACCCTGGAACCCCGGTTAAAAAAAACCCCGGAAAGTTTAATTTAAATTAAAATTTTTTAAATGCTTGTGAATTGTATTTTTTGGGGGCTGAAATGAAAAACCCCAAAAGACATTTTTTTTTAAGGGAAATTCGTTGGTTGGGCCGGCAGGCTTCCCCCTGTTTTTTTTGTTAACCGGGGTTCCACTGTACTTTTTTTTCCTTTTAAATCCCCAAAATTATCTAATTTTTAAACCTTATTTGGGGGTTTTCTTGGGGGGTATATTAAAACCTTATTTATATCCCCCCTTTTTTAATACCTATTTTCCACTTTATCCTGATCATGTTCCCCCCCTTCTTCGTCTTACAAGTGAATGTAATTTTAGGGTCTTTAATCTTTCTTCATACGGAAGATTTCTAATACTATGTATGTATTAATTTAGTCATTCTACGCTGAATGTTTTCTAACGAATTAATATCCATTCTGTAATATGGAGATCAGAACTGAGCTGCGTAATCTAGGTGAGGCCTTACTAACGATGTATAAAGCTGTAATATAACCTCTGAACTTCTGTTGCTTACACTTCTTGATATAAATCCCAGTAATCTGTTTGCCTCATTACGTACGCTTAGGCATTGCTGTCTTGGTTTAAGGTTGCTTCTTACCAAAACCCCCAAGTCCTTTTCGCAATCTGTATGGCTAAGTTCTACGTTATTTAACTTATAAGTGCTTGGGTTATGAACACTCCCAAGCTTCAGAACCTTGTACAGTGGACCCCCGAGTTTCGTAAAAACTTCACTCCTGAAGTCTGCTCAAGTGCCATTACCGAACGAATTTACTCCCTTAAGGAAAAATGTCACGTAGGTTAGTCTATTTCAGACCCCCAAAAATACTTTTCCATAAGCACTTACAATATTATACTTACATAAATGTACGATTTCTGGGGTTTACGAAACTCGGGGGTCCACTGTATTTATCTCCATTGAACTGCATCTGCCACTTTTCTGACCAGGAATTGAGTCTGTCTAAATCCTCCTGAAGTTCCCTGACATCTACGTTTGAATCAATTACCCTACCTATCTTCGTGTCATCGGCGAATTTGCTCATATCACTAGTAATTCCCTCATCAAGGTCATTGATATATATTATAAACAACAACGGGCCTAAGACTGATCCGTGTGGAACACCACTTGTTACAGATCCCCACTCGGATTTAACCCCATTTATGCACACTCTCTGCTTCCTATTGGTGAGCCATGACTCGATCCATGACAGCACTTTTCCCCCAATGCCATGAGCTGCCACTTTCTTTAACAGTCTCTGGTGTGGTACTCTATCAAAAGCCTTACTAAAATCTAAATAAACAATATCGAATTCTTAATCGTGATCAACAGCCTCAAAAGCTTTACTAAAAAGGTAATAAATTAGATAGGCAGGAACGCCCCCTCATGAATCCAAGCAGAGTATCATTAATCATGGTTATCTAATAATATCAGCTATAATTGACTAGTAATTTGCCTACAATTGAGGTCAGGCTTATTGGGCGGTAATTTGACGGTAGTGACTTGTCCCCTGCTTTAAAAATATAAATTACATTAGCCATCTTCCACATATCAGACACTACACCTGTTTCAAGAGATAAATTAAAAATGTTAGATATTGGTTCACAGAGTTCCATTTTGCATTCCTTAAGAACCCTTGCAAAAAGCTCATCAGGACCCGGCGATTTATTTCGTTTCAGTCGGTCTACTTATTTCATAACCATTTCGGTAGTGACTGTGATATTACAGTGGTCCCTCAACTAACGAACTTAATCCATTCCAGGAGCTAGTTCTTTACACGAAAAGTTCGCAATTCGAAACCTTAATTCCCATAAGAAATAATGTAAATACAATTAATCT
Organism: Cherax destructor; assembly: GCA_009830355.1. Lineage (NCBI taxonomy): Eukaryota > Metazoa > Arthropoda > Malacostraca > Decapoda > Parastacidae > Cherax > Cherax destructor. The sequence goes on from WNWK01016980.1 coordinate 26,200, forward strand.
GTTCCAGACATCCAAAAATATTCACAAAAAATTAATTTTGTAAAGATTAAATTTATAATTAAACATTTAAAATAACATTTACTTACCTTTATTGAAGAGACTTGCTGGCATCTGGAAGATAGGGAGGAGTGAGAGAGTGCTTAGTGTTTGGAAGGAAATCCCTTCCAAAAGGACTTCAGGTAACACTGTCCATAGTCCTCTGTTTCTGGCGACTCTTTAATACTTTCCTGAAGTGCAACATGGCTCTGTCACTGAAGTGGTTGCACAGATGGCTCATTTCAGCTTGCTCAGGGTGGTGTTTTTCAACAAATGTCTGTAACTCATTCCACTTTGTACACATGTCCTTAAGCACTGAAGAAGGCACCTCCTTCACTCTCTCCCCTCCTCCTGTGAAGCAATAACCTCAGCTCTGGTCTGATGCTGTTCCACTTCCAGCTCTACTCATCTCCTGTGCTCCTCCACCAACTCTTCCACATCCTCACCACTCACCTCCAGCCCCAGGCTGTTCCCAATGCCACAATATCTTCCACAACAGGCACAGGGTCGACAGGGTCAGGGTCAGCCTCAAATCCTTCAAAATCCCTCTTTTCAACACAATCCGGCCACAGTGGTCTCCAAGCAGAGTTCAAAGTCCTGGAAGTCACTCCCTCCCAAGCCTTACCTATAAGGCCTATGCAATGCACGATATTGAAGTGTTCTTTCCATAACTCTCTTAGGGTCAGTGCAGTGTCTGAGGTCACATCAAAGCACTTCTGTTTCACTGCTTTGGTGTACAGTTTCTTGAAGTTTGCAATGACCTGCTGGTCCATGGGCTGGATGAGAGGAGTGGTGTTAGGAGGCAAGACCTTCACTCTGATGAAATTGAAGTTCTCAGACAACAACTCTTCCAAGTTGTAAGGTTGAGCAGGAGCATTGTCCAGTACCAGGAGGCACTTGAGTGGCAATTTCTTTTCCAGGAGGTATTTCTTTACACTAGGGCCAAACACTCCAGTCAACCATTCCATGAAAAAGTCCTTAGCGACCCATGCATTAGTGTTAGCCTTCCAATGTGCACACAAGTAATTCCTGTTAACATTGTGTTTCTTGAAGGCTCTGGGATTTTCTGCGTGATACACCAGTAAATGCTTCACTTTAAAATCACCACTGGCATTGGCACACATCATAAGAGTTAGCCTGTCTTTCATAGGCTTGTGTCCTGGTAGTGCCTTTTCCTCCTGAGTAATGAAGGTCCTGTTGGGCAGTTTCTTCCAAAACAGGCCTGTTTCATCACAATTAAACACTTGTTGGGGGAGGAATTCTTCAGCCTCTACGAACCCCTTAAATTCACTCACAATCTTTTCAGCTGCACGTTTGTCTGAGCTGGCTGCCTCACCATGTCTCATAACACTGTGTATGCCACTACGTTTCTTAAAACCTCTCAAACCAGCCTCTGCTGGCTTTAAAATCACTCTCCTCAGCACTGGTTCCAGGCATTGTCTTGACAAGATCTGCATGCAACTTCTTTGCCTTTTCACAAATTAGCAGGTGAAATACTATCACCTGCTAATTGTTTATTGTTTATCCACACCATCAACAACTTCTCAACCTCATCCACTGTTTTCGATCTCTTTTTTGTTACCCTATCAACCCCTTTTGCAACATTAGCTTCCTTGATCTCACTTCTCTTTGCCAGGATAGTGCCGATACTAGATTTGTTTTTGTTGTACATCCTGGCAAGCTCACTCACACATATGCCACTCTCATATTTTTCACAAATCTCTTTCTTCAGTTCGATGGTGGTCCTCACTCTCTTTACCACAGGGGTGCCACTAGGAAGCTTCTTTGGACCCATGGTGACTTATTTCACAGTGACAATCACTTAACCAACAATAAACACAACAAAAGTTTTGTGAATGTTTGAAAGAGCACGCTGGGTAATGTTCTCTCAAGTGTAAACAACGCTTGACTGGCGTCCGCCTCACCGCGCATGTGCGGGGAAGGCAGACAGGTCTGGTACGGTTCGCTTTACGAGTAAATGTTCGCTACGCGAGAAAAATATTTTGCGGAAAAAGCATTCGTTACGCGATTTGTTCGCTATATGGAGCGTTCGTTAGGCGGGGGTCCACTGTAATGATGGTAATGTTTGTACGGTTATTGTGTTGCATACGAGTGTATATACTATGTACATTGCACCTTACTTTGGTCTCACAGGCCACATAAGTTACTTGAAAAAATAAAATATTGAAAAATACAAGAAACCTTCGAATGGGAGTAAATATAAATGTACCGGGTGAGCGGCATTTGCCGCTGTTGCCATACGAGGCTCATTTTGTGCCAACTTTACGCCTCCATATCTCAGTAAGTACTGATTGCAAAAAAAAAAAAATTTAGGCTTAAAACACTCACCAAATTAATCCTAACATTTTGGTGTTAGATAGGAGTGAATGGAGACGAATGGTTTTTGGGACATGACAATCTGTTGGAGTGTGAGCAGGGTAACATTTTGTGAAGGGATTCAGGGAAACCAGTTAATTGATTTAGTTGGACTTGAGTCCTGGAAATGGGAAGTACAATGCCTGCACTTTAAAGGAGGGGTCTGGGATAGTAACAGCTGGAGGTACTATTCCCAGCTGTCGTATCTGAGCGCCTCTGCAAAGACAGTGATTATGTATGAGTGTGGTGAAAGTGTTGAATGATGATGAAAGTATTTTCTTTTTGGGGATTTTCTTTCTTTTTGGGTCACCCTGCCTCGGTGGGAGACAGGCCGACTTGTTGAAAAAAAAAAAAAATTTTTGGTAAGAAAAAATAATTTTTTTTTCTCGAATATTTTGCGACACAGGGACAGTTTCAGAAGTAGGGTTGTGACAGTCAAAGGGTTAAATTTAAATTTTCACATTTTTTTCAAAAAAGTAGAAAATAGGGTATTTCTAATGAGCTTTTGCAAAGGTGCTTAAGTTTTTCATCGCACCCATATAATGCCAGAAAAATAAGGGTCAAAGTTCAAGAGGTTACTGTATGCTGATTTATTTATGTTTTATTAACACATCAGCCCTTTCCCACTAAGGCAGGGTGGCCCGAAAAAGAAAAACTTTCATCATCATTCACTCCATCAGTCTTGCCAGAGGCATGCTTACACTACAGTTATAAAACTGCAACATTAACACCCCTCCTTCAGAGTGCCGGCACTGTACCTCCCATCTCCAGGAATTGAGTCCGGCCTGCCGGTTTCCCTGAATCCCTTCATAAATGTTACCTTGCTTACACTCCAACAGCACATCAAGTCCTAAAAACCATTTGTCTCTTTTTGCTCCTATCTAACATGCTCACGCATGCTTGCTGGAAGTCCAAGCCCCTCCCACACAAAACCTCCTTTACCCCCCCTCCCTCCAACCTTTCCTAGGCCAACCCCTACCCTGCCTTCCCTTCAATACAGATTTATACACTCTTGAAGTCATTCTATTTCGTTCCATCCTCTCTACATCTCCAAACCATCTCAATAACCCCTCCTCAGCCCTCTGGATAATAGTTTTGGTAATCCCACACCTCCTAATCTCCAATCTACAAATTCTCTGCATTATATTCACACCACACATTGCCCTCAGATATGACATCTCCACTGCCTCCAGCCTTCTCCTTGTTGCAACATTCACAACCCATGCCTCACACCCATACAAGAGCGTTGGAATAACTATACTCTCATACATTTCCCTCTTTGCTTTCATGGATAAAGTTCTTTGTTTCCACCAACTCGTCAGTGCACCACTCACCTTTTTTCCCTCATCAATTCTATGATCTACCTCATCTTTCATAGACCCATCTGCTGACACGTCCAGTCCCAAATATCTGAATACATTTACCTCCTCCATACTCTCTCCCTCCAATCTGACATCCAATCTTTCGTTACCTAATTTTTTGTATGCTGATGGCATACGTATAATATTATATGCTGATAAATGAAGTTCTTATAACCTGTGTCATTATTGATCTTCTAAAAGACTATGTTTTATCTCTTTAGGTAAATTGATCATACAGACAATTTGATAGCAAATTTCTAGTATGGAAACTATGGAATCTGCCAGTAACGGTGGTCCCACATGTATCATTGGAAGAGAAAAACCATCATCAACATGTCACGGCTTATTTTATTGCAAGAAAGTTGGCTTTAAATTAGTACAACACTTATCCACAGACAACAAAGCACTACTTATTCAAAATTCAGAAGTAAATCTTATGGATGATGACCAAATTTGTTTGCATCATGAAGCAATGTACAGTGGACCCTCGGTTTTCGTGCACCTGAAAACTCAAACAATTATGTAAGTGTATTTTCGTAAGTGCTTTTGTAAGTGTACTTTTGGGGGGTCTGAAATGACTAATTTAATTTACATTTGTCCTTATGGGAACAAATTCGTTTGGTAACAGCACTCAAACAGCATTCTGGAAAGAATTTTCAACGAAAACCGAGGGTCCACTGTATCTTGAAAAATATGAAACAGTACAAAAGACATGCTGCAATACATTCGGAAAGCAAAATCATCATACCAGAACAGGACGTTTGAGGGTCGATGTTGAAATGACTGACAAACTGAATTGTTTGACAAAGCACAAAATCAAACCAGGTCAGAAAATTTGTTCTAAAGCCGATGCTCAAATAGCGGAGACTACAATTTCCTTGTCCTCATCTTTGGATGATTTTGATATGAACAAGTCTGCCACAATTAATAAAAGCTTGTCTGCCTTGGGTGAATCACTTTTGAATTTTTCGAAAGTGAGCAGTAGAGATAAAGTGGGTTATACAAAACGAAAAACTGAACAAGTGTAAAATGTTGCCGGACTCGACGTTCAGAATGTTGGACCATCTAGTCAGATGATAGATTGCAGCTTATGTGAGGACTACATTTCTCTGACTGAAGAAATGAATAAGAAAATCAAAATATCCTAATAATAATAATAATAATAATAAATAATAATAATACTTTATTGAGACATGGTACAATGATACATGGTAGACAAGAAATATAGTTATTAATGAGATGTACATGCCAAAAGCCCCTAATATGCTGTGCATTGCGGGCATTCTTAGGTCTACTTAATTCTAGACTACATGGTAAAAAGTTATGGTTGATAATTTATAAAATAAGTATAATTGCGTATCTAAGTTATAAAGTTTGAATATAAGTTGAACATATCAATTAATTGTAGCAATGCAACTAATTGAGTGAGATAACAATTTAAAACAATTAGTTGCATTGCAGTTACAGTTTACGTGGTCATTATAATGTAAATGTTATGGAAATAGTTAGCTTAGTATGTATTATTCATAACAAGTTTTTACATTTAAGTGATTAGTCAGGTTTTTACATTAAGTGATTATTCTACTTTGTTGGGAATGTTTGATATTGAGCATTTAGCTTTGGGTGAGAAGGTGTTTTTTTAGCATCGTTTTGAATTGGGGTACAGGCAGGGTTTCTTTGGCTATGACAGGTAATGAATTCCAAATTTTCGTGCCTTTTATATGCATTGAGTTTTTACATAGTGTTAGATGGACACGGGGAACATCGAGGAGTGATCTGTGTCTAGTGTTATGGTCATGTGTCCTGTTAAAATTGGTAAGGAGAAGTTTGAGTGGTGGGTTAATATTTGCATAGAGTGTTCTATGTATGTAATAGGCACAGTAAAAAGTATGGATGTCTTGTATGGTGAGTAAGTTTAGGTTTTTGAATATTGGTGGAGTATGTTGTCTGGAGTGTGAATTTGTTATCATTCTAACTGCTGCCTTTTGTTGTGTTATTAGTGGTCTGAGATGAGTTATTGATGTAGAGCCCCATGCACAGATTCCATAGGTGAGGTAGGGATAAATGAGTGAGTGATATAGGGTAAGGAGAGCTGGTTGTGGAACATAGTACCGTATCTTGGATAGTATTCCCACGGTCTTTGAGACTTTCTTGGAAATGTGTTGTATATGTGTCTGAAATTTGAGGCCACTGTCAAGATGGATTCCTAAAGAATTTTCCCTCTGAGTTTTGTGATAGGGGACCCGTTTATCATTATGTTAAGTGGTGCATTTGTAGCTCTGTTCCCAAACTGGATAAAATAGGTTTTATCAATATTGATAGTAAGTTTGTTGGTCATCATCCAGGTAGATATTTTCTGCAATTCAGTATTTGCAGTGTTGGCTAGTATGTCTGGGCTTGGGTGCGAGATAACGTATGTAGTGTCATCTGCAAAAAGTATGGGTTTGAGTAGTTGAGATGCATTTGGTAGGTCGTTAATGTAAATGAGAAAGAGTAGTGGGCCAAGAACACTTCCCTGTGGGACACCTATGGTAATAGTTTGCGCGGTGGAGCTAGCTCCATTTGTGTACACATATTGGTTTCTGTTGCTAAGGTATGATTTTAGGTAGTTGAGGGAGTGTCCTCTTATACCATAGTGTGATAATTTTAGGTGTAACAGATCATGGTCAACTGTATCAAAAGCTTTACGTAAATCAATGAAGATTCCCACTGGGATTTCATTTTTCTCAAGGGCGGTGTAAATTATTTCTAACATGTGTATAATGGCATCATTTGTATTTTTATTAGGCCTGAATCCAAATTGACAGTGGTTGAGTACATTGTTGGAGGTGAGGTAGGAATATATTTGTCTATGAATTAATTTTTCAAAGATTTTGGAGAGAAGGGGTAAGTTAGATATCGGCCTGTAGTTATTCAGGTCTGTTTGATCTCCTCCTTTATGTATTGGGGTGACCCTCGCTATTTTGAGTATTGATGGGAAGGTAGAGGATTCAATGGATTTGTTAAAGTGTGTTTCAATAATTGGTGAGAGAACTTGAGAGGCGTTCAAATATTGACTTTGGCTCTAAAAAGTTGGTCTACTGAAGCTACAACCTTGGAGTTAGGAGTTTCAGAGCATATGGTGAAGGCAGCCAGAAAAAAATAAAGAACACAGTATTTTGGCTCTGCCAGAACCAAAAATCGGGAAGCAGCCACTAATTTAAAGCAATGCAATGTAGATATCAAGTAGTAGTCAGAGCTTTGGCTTGGGAACCAACTGAAGATACCCACTGTAGGCTTGGGAACCTAGACTAAGCAGCCCTGTTATTGGCTTGGGAACCTAGACTAAGCAGCCCTGTTATTGGCTTGGGAACCTAGACTAAGCAGCCCTGTTATTGGCTTGGGAACCAAACAGATACCACAGCAAGGCTTTGGAACGTGAACAAAGAAACCCACCAGTGGTTGGGACTGCATGGCTATTGAGCGTGACCTCCATGGCGATGGGGTTGCTGGACCAATACAGTCAAATACTTCTATGCTTTTCTCATAAAGAGTGCTGAAAAAAATTATCAAGTGACACGTCCAGCTTAAAAAGTTAACCATACTGCGAATTTTTGCAGAGCAATGAAGCTACAGTAATCTGTTGAATTTTGACCCTTATTTTTTGGGCATTATATGGGCATGATGAAAAACTGAAGCAACGTTTTTAGATGGTTTAAAACATGTTCTTTCTAATGGATGCAGTTTGAAAATGTTTCAAGATGACTTTTTTTGCAAAAGCACATTGAAAATACCCTATTTTCTACTTTTTTGAAAAAAATGTGAAAATTTAAATTTATATGTAAAAGGAATGAAACATTCTCCCAAGTTAAAACTATATACAGTGGACTCTCGGTTAACGAAAGGTTTAGTTAACAAAAAAATCGGTTACCGAAAGCATTTTTCGCAATCGGATAGCGAAAAAAGCTTGGTTAGCGAAACGTATTAGACATGTCCTCCTGCTCTGTGCCTGGCCTGCGCAAGACGCCAGTGTAGCGTTGTTTACCATTGAGAGAACATTACCCAGCGTGCTCTTTCAAACATTCACAATACATTTGGTGTCTTTTTTGGTGGTTTAGTGATTGTCACTGTGAAATAAGTCACCATGGGTCCAAAGAAGCTTCCTAGTGGCACCCCAGTGGTAACAGGCACGCAGGGAGTGTAGCAGGCACGCAGGGAGTGTAGCAGGCACGCAGGGAGTGTAGCAGGCACGCAGGGAGTGTAGCAGGCATGCAGGGAGTGTAGCAGGCACGCAGGGAGTGTAGCAGGCACGCAGGGAGTGTAGCAGGCACGCAGGGAGTGTAGCAGGCACGCAGGGAGTGTAGAAGGCACGCAGGGAGTGTAGCAGGCACGCAGGGAGTGTAGCAGGCATGCAGGGAGTGTAGCAGGCACGCAGGGAGTGTAGCAGGCATGCAGGGAGTGTAGCATTCATGCAGGGAGTGTAGCAGGCATGCAGGGAGTGTAGTAGGCATGCAGGGAGTGTAGCAGGCATGCAGGGAATGTAGCAGGCATGCAGGGAGTGCAGCAGGCACAGGGATGAGCAGGCAGCAGATGTAGCAGGCATGCAGGGAGTGTAGCAGGCATGCAGGGAGTGTAGCAGGCATGCAGGGGGTGTAGCAGGCATGCAGGGAGTGTAGCAGGCATGCAGGGAGTGTAGCAGGCATGCAGGGAGTGCAGCAGGCATGCAGGAGTGGGATTCCCTTCCAATCACTAACCCCTCCCCTGTCCTCCTCCTATCTTCCAGATGCCAGCAAGTCTCTTCAATAAAGGTAAGTAAATGTTATTTTAAATGTTTATTTCAATATTTATTTATAAATTTAATATTGTATGTAGTATTTGTGTGTGCTTTCTGTATGTAAAACTATAGTTATTCTTTAAAAAATGTATTTTTTGTGAATATTTTTGGATGTCTGGAACGGATTAATTGTATTTACATTATTTCTTATGGTAAATAAGGGTTCAGATTACGAAAGATTCAGATTAAGTAATAGCTCCTGGAACGGATTAATTTCGTTAACCGAGGGTCCACTGTATTTGTAAACAAGGTTATGTCAAAAAATAGTACAGTGGACCCCCAGTGTTCGTGATTTTTTCGTTCCAGAATGCTGTTCAAGTGCCATTACCAAACAAATTTATTCCCATAAGGAATAATGTAAATTAGACTAGTCCTTTTAGACCCCAAAAATACACTTACAAAAGCACTTACAAAAATACACTTACATAATTGTTCGAGTTTGGAGCATCACGAACACCGGGGGTCCACTGTAAATGAAATTTCATGGGATACATGAGCCAGAGAAGGCTAAGCTTTGACCTTTTTTTGACACATTGACATTTTTGCCCCACTTTGAGGCTCAATCAGCATGTCAATTTAAAAAAAAATGTAAATCCATATTAGTTCCATTGGATTAAGCATAAGAAGTTGTGTAAAAAAGCAAAGTTTAATTTATTTTAATAGAAAGAGTGAAAAATTATTCAGATTCAAAATTGCCGAAATTTCATGGGGTTACGGTACATGGTCGTTGCATGGTGTTGAACAAAGGGTTCTATCTCGGCAGCCATTTCATTGATGGATCTAAAACTTTACCAAACATAGTTTGAGACATGTAAGATTCAGCACACCAAGTTTCATCAAAATCCATAATGGTGAGGTGGGACACTTTTCTAAAATCAGACCACTTGGAATGACCCGTATACAAACAAACAACTTTATTTCTTTCCACAATGTACAAAATGTAGTTTACATGTAATAAAATAGTGTTAAGCACAAAAGAAAGCCACTAGCATGCAGTGCATTTCAGGCCAAACAATTTGAAATGAGAGGCACAGGGGTAAGAGGAAATGCACTGGATGTAAAAAACTACAGACGACTCAGATTTTGGGATATTAAGAAATACTACTTCAGTCTTAGGAAAGAAAGTGGAATGAACTTGAATAAGGAGGTTATGGAGACAAACTCCATACACAGTTTTAAGAGTAGGTATAACTAGGTACGTATGTAGGTACAGTATAAAGTACAGTGGTACCCCGGTTTAAGATATTTTTTCGTTCCAGAATGCTGTTCAAGTGCCATTACCAAACGAATTTATCCCCATAAGGAATAATGTAAAATAGACTAGTCCTTTTAGACCCCCAAAAATACACTTACAAAAGCATTTAAAAAAATAAACTTACATAAAAGGGCGAGTTTGGAGACCATCGTAAACCGGGGTACCACTGTATAAAGATAAATGCCATGTAACAGAAATGAAAGCAAAATTAGGATACATGAAGAATACAGACAGACAAAATATTGAAAGTACCAGACAGATAAAGAAAGCTACAAATTATTAAAAAAAACTGTCACCAGTAGCTGGTATAGCATGAAAGAAGTTGTGAGAAACTAGTATGCTACACTGGTCAATTATAAAATATCTTTCAAATACTGTATATGAATGGAGAAATTCTAAAAATGCTGTTTAAAACAAATATTAGGCCAGTACTGGAATATGCAGTGGTTGTGTGGTGCCCACACCTTAAAAACACATGGTGATAAGTTTGAACATGTCCAAAGAACTACAAAATAGTTACCAGAGTTAAAAAAAAATAATAAGCTATGACAAAAGGCTTAAAAGTGGAAGATCCTTAAGTTTACATCTGAAGGAACTGGATTCAAAATCAAAAAATCAAAATCAGAAGTTTATTTCTTTGCAGCAAAGGTTACAATGTGCATTTACATTTCATAATTTGATTGGTACAAAGAAAGCCACTATCATGCCAAGGCTTTTTGGGCAGATTTGACTCCAACCCAGGTGTAAACACTGACCATGTTTCCTTCCTTAATTAAAGAGTAATAAATACTTAAATTTGTACTATTGTATTACTGTAAATTGTTCTAAATTGTAATACTGTTATTTTTTATATGCTACATCACAATTACAAATTTTATTACCATAAAACTTTAGCTACCTCACTGTTGTAATAAAGAAAATAATGTATAATTAAAATTTACCACTCTTTACTACTTAAGTAGTCTGTAAGCATTAGAATAGTCTGCCTGAAATGCCCCAGCATGATAGTGGCTTTCTTTGTACCAAACAACATGTTATAAAATGTAATCACACATTGTAACCTTCGCAAATAAATTGTGTTTTATGTGCGTGTTTATGTTTTATGTTTACATCCATTGCTCCTGTTGATCTTGGTGTAAATAGGTATAGGTACAGCACTCCAGTAACAACTACAACCACCAGCTGTTGGCTGATAATAATAATAATAATAATAGTTTATTTAGACATGGTACAATGATACATAGGTAGACATGATATATAGGTATAAATGAGATGTACATGCCAAAAGCCCCTAATATGCTGTGCATTGTGGGTATTCTTAGGACTATTTAATAGTAGACTACATGGTAAAAAATTATGGTTGATAATTTATAAAATAAGTATAATTGTGTATCTAAGATATAAAATTTGAATATAAGTTGAACATAATAATTTATTAATTGTAGCAATGCAACTAATTGAGTGAGATAACAATTTAAAACAATTAATTGCATTGCAGTTACAGTTTACGTGGTCATTATAATGTAAATGTTATAGAAACAGTTAGCTTAGTATGTATTATTCATAACAGGTTTTTACATTTAAGTGATAAATCAGGTTTTTACATTTAAGTGATTATTCTACTTTGTTGGGAATGTTTGATATTGAAATGAAATTATGGAAGATATAAAATAACGAGAGGTTGATAAATAAGACACGTAAGCAACAACATTGGAGGAGTCTACGGCTTAGGCTGTCAGTGGCCCAATAAAACCCCAACGAAGAAGAAGAAGAAGATTGGAGGAGTCAGCTTCGTGCTGTACTTTCCCTATCAATTAATTGCATAACTTACTTGCTACACTGATAATGCTACACTTTACCGCTGGCTGGTGCTATAGCCTTTATCAACTTGTGCTGCTTTAGTATCGTACATATCGTAGAATCACTGAAGGCGGCACATTCTTCCCTGTTTCTTCCTCCTCCACTTTGGTACTTTGCTACAATTTCTTTCTTCAATTCTATCATGTTTGTCACTTTCTTCACCAAGGGGCTGCCACTTTGAAGTTTCTTTGGGCCCATGGTGGTTTATTTCACAGTCACAATCAATAAACAAGCACTAAACACCATGAATTTATTGTGAAATGTTTGGATGAGCGTGCAGGGTAATGTTCACTCAAGGATAAACAAAGCTAGACTGGATCACAACGCCTGCGCGGGGAGGCGTGCAAGTGGACAGGTCTGGTAAGTTGGCTGAAACTCGGGGCAACGGCTGAAAGTCGTGGCAAAATTAGGCCGAAAAAAGCGACCGAAACTCGAAGCGGCCGACAGTCGGGGTGGCCGAAACTTGGGGTTTCACTGTATTTCTTTCTTTGATATTGAGCATTTAGGTTTGGGTGAGAAGATGGTTTTTTAGCATCGTTTTGAATTGGGGTACAGGCAGGGTTTCTTTGGCAATAACAGGTAATGAATTCCAAATTTTCGTGCCTTTTATATGCATTGAGTTTTGACATAGTGTTAATGGACACGGGGAACATCGAGGAGTGATCTGTGTCTAGTGTTAGATGACTGCTGTGAGTCACATCCTGGAGAAGTAGAGGACCCCAATGGAAATAAGCCCATTTGCTGATAGGAGGAAAATAAGAGACATGACAACCACATAAAAATAAGGTCATAGAAAGCAATGACAAAATAGATTAATGTAGATTTCTTAGTACTGGTAACAAGGAGAACAAGATGCCACAGTTGTAAATTGAGGAAAAAATCTAACCAAAGAGATACTGGAAAATTTGTGTTTGCAAACAGTGGTTAACCAATGGAATAATTTAAAAGGGGAGGTAGAAAAATATTTTTGATTTGTATTATTAACCTGGAGGGTTAATAATACAAACAACAGGATAACCGAATAAAGCCACATCGTCAGAATGGGGCACTATAATACTCTACCCCCAGCTGGCTAACACTCAGGCACCTACTTACTGCTAGATGAACAGAGGCATCAGGTGTAAGAAAACATTCACTGTTTCCACTCATCTGGAGATCAAACTGTGTGCGCGAGCTGAGGCGCTAACAACTGAGCTACGAGCTACAACCATCGGAAGTTTTAAAAATTATGATAAACAAATTATTGAAGACGGTACACCTGGAGCACAGCTCTGCTCCTGCAACTAATAATAGGCAATTAGAAACAGGTAAGTACTAGCTATTAAGATACAGAACCTCTTAAGGACCATCACAAACACTTCCTAAAGAGCGCCACACTGCTAACAGCATATATTCATGTAAGCACAGTTTATAGCCTAATGTTCTGATGACATTCTGTCAAATTTCACCACGATATTGCTTATTTTTATTGGTTATTAGGCAAACTTTCTCGACACCACTGAAACTACTGCCGCCAAGACAACTTCGCTTCCAGCATAATAACTCACGTTCTAGAACTGCTTTTGGCGTGATTTAAAGTGCAAAACGCACCTTAATGATTGTTCTACCTCTCAGCAAACAAATAACAGGCAAAAACCACTTTAAACAATATGTTAAGAGCCTTAAAAGACATCTCCACCAGCTCTCGTCTGTTTTAAAGTGCTACAGTAACACCAGAGTTACATCACTTACGTCTGACTCACATTAAAGATTGTTTTATCTTAATCACTCACTATGGAAGAGCTACTGATGCTGTGATGAGCTTGAGGACAGAAAATAACCAAGTAATATTACCTGTCCTCGTCGTCTGACATTGTTATGGTGTATCAGCTGGTGACAGCGTCCTGACACTCACGCTAAACATTAACATCCACACACTACAGTTCTTATTATAAAATGAAAAGTATAATCAGAATACAATGATAATGCTACTTCAGTGCTATAATATTATCATGCTCATGATGAGCATCATCACGATGATGATAACCATCATGATAAAAATATGTATTTTTATCATGATAGAAATAAGTATTTTAGGTTATCCTAGGCCTAGGTAATTCACACTATGTATGATAATTGTACTCATGTGTACATGTGGCTATATAAATTTACTTACAATTATCATCGCTGGTGATGGTTGTTAAGACGGTTTTTTTCCCCAAATCATATTAGCTGTATATATTCTTATATGATCCTAGCTAGACAATACAATATAATCTTTATATCTTTATGATATACAAATAATGTAGTTTACATGTAATAAAAACATTGGTAGACACAAAAGAAAGCCACTAATTTTTCAATGCATTTCGGGCAAACTAATCCTAATGATTATTATATGTTACTTAAGATCTAGACATAGATGATAAAGTAGAACGTCTTATGAAGTTAACTAAAATCATAAGTACAATAAGAAAGGTGGCTAATGAACGAAAGGTCAATTACAAAAGTATTACGTATTATTGTTTAAGTAAACTGATTCAATCTTTAGTTTTGTGGAGTGACTGAACTGGGATGATGTTCCCCATCAGTAAAATGGGTACCTGGGTGTTAGTGGACTGGTGTGAGTCGCATCCTAGGACACTGACCTAATCTGCCCGAAATGCTCAGCATAAGAAGGGACTTTCTATATAGTAATATGTCATTGATGTCAGCTAGACCTGTATACCATGTACATGTACTTGTAGTAAATAAAGATATTATTATTATTATTATTAGTTACAATATAAGTGCAGTGGGATGCGATGTGTTACCATGGGTGTCTTCAAGGAGCTGGACAGACACCTGAAGTCAGTACCTGACCAGCCGGTTTGTGTGCGGCCAAGAGTAACAGCCTGGTTGCCTCACCACTGGTTGATTAGGCCCTGATCAACCCCGGAACACCCTCCAGGTATATTAGTTATATATGGAAGTTGAAAGAAGACTGGACGAAGAACAGGGACAGAGTTAGATGAGCTGGTTTTGTTTGACATAGCTTTTTGCTGTCTTAATTACGTTAAGGAGGTTAGTTGCTTTTTAACAATAGCTCTGAATCGATTGGTAGTTAGCCATATATCATGAATTAATAGCATATTCAATTCTCTTGTATTCATTTAAACTCACCTAATGACCATATGAACAACATTACTGCACTGTTATTGCTTTATTAATCTTAAGTTAGTCCTAAGTTTGACCAAAATGCTCTGCATTGTAAAGGGGCTATTGGTATGTACACCCAACTGTTATACTACGTTGTACAAACATGTATCTTGCTGAAATAAACTTCTTATTCACATTCTTATAAGGGGCCTTTCTATGTGTGGAAACGTTTTTGAGTCGCTCAAGTTCCACAGGGTAAGTGAGCCGTATGGAGCCTTAAACATACCACGGATAGGTCCTCTGAGTTCATGAACCCACACACCCACCCAAACAAACACAGTAGTTGGTGGAGGTAGACAGATTACACATGTTAATTGATAGATTTACTCTCCTAGGAAGGTCTAGGTAAGTTTGTACAGTTAATAACTAATAGTAGGATTATTGAGGCAACTTTAGATATTAATAATGTAGTTCTAGCACCTTAACATAGGTAGATTTAAGCCTCAATAGGAACATTAGGTTATGTTAGCTAAGGATAACTGGCAGCTCCACACTTGAATCTAAGCGGGAGAGATGCTAGTTCCTTCTTCTTGGCCTGGACACCGTGGTGTTAACAGGGTACTAAGAGCTAGAGCTCGGTCCCCCACGTGTCTTCAAAATACTTGCCTGGGAACCAAGAATCACAGAGGTTTCCCGACAAGGTCCTGGGTGCTCTAGAAGATAAACAGAATGCAGATGTTATATACACAGATTTTGCAAAAGCCTTTGACAAGTGTGACCATGGTGTAATAGCGCACAAAATGCGTGATAAAGGAATAACAGGAAAAGTTGATAGATGGATCTATAATTTCCTAACAAGTAGAACACAAAGAGTAGTAGTCAACAGAGTAAAGTCTGAGGCAGCTACTGTGAAAAGCTCTGTTCCACAAGGCACAGTACTTGCTCCCATCCTATTCCTCATCCTCATATCAGATATTGACAGGGATATAAGCCACAGTGCTGTGTCTTCCTTTGCAGATGACACCCGAATCTGTATGACAGTGTCCACCGTTGAAGACACTGCAAGACTCCAAGCAGACATAAACCAAATCTTTAAATGGGCTGCAGAAAACAATATGAAGTTCAATGATGAGAAATTTCAATTACTCAGATACGGAAAACGTGAAGAAATTAAAATCTCATCGGAGTACAAAACTAATTCCAACCACACAATAGAGCGAAAAACTAATGTCAAAGACCTGGGAGTGATCATGTCAGAGGATCTCACCTTCAAGGACCATAACAAAGTAGCAATTGCATCTGCTCGAAAAATGACAGGATGAATAATGAGAACCTTCAAAACCAGGGATGACAAGCCCATGTTGACACTTTACAGATCGCTTGTTCTATCTAGGCTGGAATATTGCTGCACACTAACTGCACCTTTCAAGGCGGGTGAAATTGCTGATCTTGAAAATGTGCAGAGAACCTTCACGGCACGCATAAGTGCGATAAACCACCTCAATTACTGGGAACGCTTGAAGTTCCTAAACCTGTACTCTCTAGAACGCAGTCGGGAGAGATACATTATTATATACACTTGGAAAATTCTCGAGGGCTTAGTACCAAACTTGCACACAAAAATCACTCCGTACGAAAGCAAAAGACTCGGCAGGCGATGTAACATCCCTCCAATGAAGAGCAGGGGTGCCACTAGCCCATTGAGGGACAACACAATAAGTGTCAGGGGCCCAAGATTGTTCAACTGCCTCCCAGCATACATCAGGGGGATTACCAACAAACCCCTGGCTGTCTTCAAGCAGGCACTGGACAGGCACCTCAGGTCGGTACCTAATCAGCCGGGCTGTGGTTCGTACGTTGGACTTCGTGCGGCCAGCAGTAACAGCCTGGTTGATCAGGCTCTGGTCCAACAGGAGGCCTGGTCACAGACCGAGCCGCGGGGGCGTTGACCCCTGGAATTCTCTCCAGGTAGACTCCAGGTAGACATACTGTGGATATTCGTCTCTGGCCCAGGCCCCCACAGTAAGACAATTCCTTGCATTTCTCTTAGTATAGCTAGCCGGCGATATTCGGAGTAAGGTGGGGTTATTTGAGCTGTGGGTTATAAGCGAGCGAACGCCCACTATAAGGTAATAATTGTGGGCAATCCCCCTTAAGTATTATAATAATAATAATAGTTTATTTAGACATGGTACAATGATACATAGTTAGGTAGACATGATACATAGGTATAAATGAGATGTACATGCCAAAAGCCCCTAATATGCTGTGCATTGCAGGCATTCTTAGGACTATTTAATAGTAAACTACATGGTAAAAAATTATGGTTGATAATTTATAAAATAAGTATAATTGTGTATCTAAGTTATAAAATTTGAATATAAGTTGAACATAATTTATTAATTGTAGCAATGCAACTAATTGAGTGAGATAACAATTTAAAACAATTAATTGCATTGCAGTTACAGTTTACGTGGTCA
>WNWK01016981.1:0-43495 GCA_009830355.1 Cherax destructor
CGTAGATCTCGTTTTTTCAAATGCTTTTAACCTTGCCACGATAAGCCTGAGTTGCCTAGAGATTAGAGAATGGGTCTGTGCACTCATTGTGTGCAGTATTACAACATGTGGGAATGACAAACAAAATGCACTCTTCATTTTAAAGAAAAAGAACAATTTATTTTTTCTCAAAATAGTCAGTCAGCTACGCACGTGAACGTATATCTACGTGTGGACAGTTTAAGGGTTAAGAAATAATGTCAAGTAGGTTAGTCCATTTCAGACCCCCAAAAATACACTTACAAAAGCATTTACAATATTATACTTACATAATTGTACGATTTCCGGGGTGCTCGTAACTCGGGGGTCCACTGTATATATCCTTTATAGTATAACAACATGTATCTATAATAACATGTATCTTTCCTCCGTAAGCCATGCGTGTTGTAAAAGTCAACTAAAATGCCGGGAACAATGGGCTAGTAACCCCTTTTCCTGTATAGCTTAATAAAAGAAAAAGAAGAAAACCGTCAAAGTGGGATGTTTGAATGTGCGTGGATGTTGTGCGAATGATAAGAAAGAGATGATTGAAGATGTTATGAATGAAAAGAAGCTGGATGTCCTGGCTTTAAGTGAGACAAAGCTGAAGGGGGTAGGAGAGTTTCAGTGGGGAGAAATAAATGGGATTAGGTCAGGGGTTTCAAATAGAGTTAGAGCTAAAGAAGGAGTGGCAATAATGTTGACTAATCAGTTATGGCAGGTAAAGAGGGAATATAAATGTATAAATTCAAGGATTATGTGGAGTAAAATAAAGGTTGGATGCGAAAAGTGGGTTATAGTAAGTGTTTATGCACCTGGAGAAGAGAGAAGTGTAGAGGAGAGAGAGAGATTTTGGGAAATGTTGAGTGAGTGTGTGGGAAGTTTTGAACCAAGTGAGAGAGTAATTGTGGTTGGGGATCTTAATGCTAAAGTGGGTAAAAATGTTGTGGAGGGAGTAGTAGGTAAATTTGGGGTGCCAGGGGTAAATGTAAATGGGTAACCATTAATTGAGCTATGTGTAGAAAGAGGTTTGGTAATAAGTAATACATATTTTATGAAAAAGAGGATAAATAAATATACAAGGTATGATATAGCACGTAAGGAAAGTAGTTTGTTGGATTATGTATTGGTGGATAAAAGGTTGATGGGTAGGCTTCAGGATGTACATGTTTATAGAGGGGCAACGGATATATTGGATCATTATTTGGTTGTAGCTACAGTTAGAGTAAAAGGTAGATGGGACAAAAAGAAAATGGCAACAGCAAGTAAGAGAGAGGTAAAGTGTATAAACTAAGGGAGGAGGAAGTTAGGGTGAGATATAAGCAACTATTGCAGAAAGGTGGGCTAGTGCAAGTATGAGTAGGGGGGGTTGAAGAGAGTTGGGATAGTTTAAAAATGCAGTATTAGAATGTGGGCAGAAGTTTGTGGCTATAGGAGGGTGGGTGCAGGAGGAAAGAGGAGTAAGTGGTGGAATGAAAAGTAAAGGGTGTGATAAAAGAGAAAAAGGTAGCTTATGAGAGGTTTTTACAAAACAGAAGTGTTAATAGAAGAGCAGAGTATATGGAGAGTAAAAGAAAGGTGAAGAGAGTGGTGAGAGAGTGCAAAAGAAGAGCGGATGAAAGAATGGGAGAGGCTCTGTCAAGAAATTTTGCTGAAAATAAGAAAAATTTTGGAGTGAGATAAACAAGGTAAGAAAGCCTAGGGAACGAATGGATTTGTCAGTTAAAAACAGAGTAGGGGAGTTAGTAGATGGGGAGCTGGAGGTATTGGGTAGATGGCGGAATATTTTGAGGAACTTTTAAATGTCGATGAAAAAAGGGAGGCGGTAATTTCATGTACTGCAACATCGTTTAGGAGTGAAGAAGAGCTGGATGTGAGTGTGGGGGAGGTGCGTGAGGCATTATGTAGAATGAAAGGGGGTAAAGCAGCTAGAACTGACGGGATCATGACAGAAATGTTAAAAGCAGGGGGGGATATAGTGCTGGAGTGGTTGGTATTTTTGTTTAATAAATGTATGAAAGAGGGGAAGGTACCTAGGGATTGGCAGAGAGCATGTATAGTTCCTTTATATAAAGGGAAGGGGGATAAAAGAGAGTGTAAAAATTATAGGGGAATAAGTTTACAGAGTATACCAGGTAAAGTGTATGGCAGGGTTAATATTGAAAGAATTAGAGGTAAGACAGAGAGTAGGATTGCAGATGAGCAAGGAGGCTTTAGAGTGGGTAGGGGATGTGTAGATCAAGTGTTTACAGTGAAGCATATGTGAACAGTATTTAGATAAAGGTAGAGAAGTTTTCATTGCATTTATGGATTTAGAAAAGGCATATGATAGAGTGGATAGGGGAGCAATGTGGCAAATGTTGCAAGTGTATGGAATAGGTAGTAAGTTACTGAAGGCTGTAAGAGTTTTTATGAGGATAGTGAGGCTCAGGTTAGGGTGTGTAGGGAGAGAAGGAGATTACTTCTCTGTAAAAGTAGGTCTTAGACAGGGATGTGTAATGTCACCATGGTTGTTTAATATATTTATAGATGGGGTTGTAAAAGAAGTAAATGCTAGGTGTTGGGGAGAGGGGTGGGATTAAATTATGGGGAATTAAATGCAAAATGGGAGTTGGCACAGTTACTTTTTGCTGATGATACTGTGCTTATGGAAGATTCTAAAGAAATGTTGCAAAGGTTAGTGGACGAGTTTGGGAGAGTGTGTAAAGGTAGAAAGTTGAAAGTGAACATAGATAAGAGTAAGGTGATGAGGGTATCAAACGATTTAAATAAAGAAAAATTGGATATACATTGGAGAGAGGATTATGGAAGAAGTAAATGTTTTCAGATATTTGGGAGTTGACGGGTCAGCGGATGGGTTTATGAAGGATGAGGTTAACCATAGAATTGATGAAGGAAAAAGGTGAGTGGTGCGTTGAGGTATCTGTGGAGACAAAAACATTATCCATGGAGGCAAAGAAGGGACTGTACGAAAGTATAGTGGTACCAACACTCTTATATGGGTGTGAAGCATGGGTTGCAAATGCTGCAGCGAGGAGGAGGCTGGAGGCAGTGGAGATGTCCTGTCTAAGGGCAATGTGTGGTTAAAATATTATGCAGAAAATTCCGGAATGTGGAAATTGGGGAGAAGGTGTGGAGTTACTAAAAGTATTTGTCAGAGGGCTGAAGAGGGTTGTTGAGGTGGTTTGGTCATTTAGAGAGAATGGATCAAAGTAGAATGACTTGGAGAGCGTATAAATCTGTAGGGGAAGGAAGGCGGGGTAGGGGTCGTCCTAGAAAAGGTTGGAGGGAGGGGGTAAAGGAGGTTTTGTGTGGGGGGCTTGGACTTTCAGCAAGCATGTGTGAGCGTGTTAGATAGGAATGAATGGAGACGAATGGTTTTTGGGACATGACGATCTGTTGGAGTGTGAGCAGGGTAACATTTGTGAAGGGATTCAGGGAACCAGTTAAGTGATTTAGTTGGACTTGAGTCCTGGAAATGGGAAGTACAGTGCCTGCACTTTAAAGGAGGGGTCTGGGATAGTGACAGCTGGGAGGGACTATTCTCAGCTGTCGTATCTGAGCGCCTCTGCAAAGACAGTGATTATGTGTGAGTGTGGTGAAAGTGTTGAATGATGATGAAAGTATTTTCTTTTTGGGGATTTTCTTTTTTTGGGTCACCCTGCCTCGGTGGGGAGACGGCCGACTTGTTGAAAAAATATAAAAAATATACTACACTCTATAATATTAAGGTATCAAATTGACCCCAATGGAATAAGTCACTCTGTCTGACTTTTTGGGTTATCCTAGGTGCTCTACACATATGCTGCTATGTATGATAATCTATGTAAATATATTTGTGTATACCTGAATAAACTTACTTTCTTACTTACACACAAAACCTCTTTTAGCCCCTCCCTCCAACCTTTCCTGGGCCGACCCCTACCCCGCCTTCCCTCCACTACAGATTTATACACTCCAAAGTCATTCTGTTTCGTCCATTCTCTCACATGTCCGAACCACCTCAACAGCCCCTCCTCAGCCCTCTGGATATTTTTGCTTTATTTAAATCATTTTGATACCCTCTTCACCTTACTCTTATCTTTGTTCACTTTCAACTTTCTACCTTTACACACCCTCCCAAACTCGTCCACTAACCTTTACAATTTTCTTTAGAATCTCCCATAAGCACAGTATCATCAGCAAAAAGTAACAGTGTCATCTCCCATTTTGTACTTGATTTCCCATAATTTAATCCCACTCCTCTCCCAACACCCTTGCATTTACTTCTTTTACAACCCCATCTTTTTTTTTTTATTAACACATCGGCCGATTCCCACCAAGGCAGGGTTGCCTGAAAAGAAAACTTCATCATCATTCACTCCATCACTGTCTTGCCATAGGGGTGCTTTACACTATAGTTATAAAACTGCAACATTAACACCCCTCCTTCAGAGTGCAGACACTGTACTACTTCCCATCTCCAGGACTCAAGTCCGCCTGCCGGTTTCCCTGAATCCCTTCATAAATGTTACTTTGCTCACACTCCAACAGCACGTCAAGTATTAAAACCATTTGTCTCCATTCACTCCTATCAAATACGCTCACACATGCTTGCTGGAAGTCCAAGCCCTCGCACACAAAACCTCCTTTACCCCTCCCCCCAAACCCTTTTTCTAGGCCGACCCCTACCCCGCCTTCCCTCCACTACAGATTTATACACCCCGAAGTCATTCTGTCTCGTTCCATTCTCTCTACATGTCCGAACCACCTCAACAACTCCTCCTCAGCTCTCTGGATAATAGTTTTGGTAATCATGCACCTCCTCCTAATTTCCAAACTCCGAATTTCTGCATTATATTCACACCACACATTGACCTCAGACATGACATCTCCACTGCCTCCAGCCTTCTCCTCATTGCAACATTCATCACCCATGCTTCACACCCATATAAGAGTGTTGGTATAACTATACTCTCATACATTCCCTTTTTACTTCCATGGACAAAGTTCTTTGTCTCCACAGACTCCCAGTGCTCCACTCACCCTTTTCCCCTCATCAATTCTATGATTCACCTCATCCTTCATAGACCCATCTGCTGACATGTCCACTCCCAAATATCTAAATACATTCACCTCCTCCATACTCTCTCCCTCCAATCTGATATCCAATCTTTCGTCACCTAATCTTTTGTTATCCTCATCACCTTACTCTTTCCTATATTCACTTTCAATTTTCTTCTTTTACACACCCTACCAAATTCATCCACCAACCTCTGCAACTTCTCTTCAGAATCTCCCAAAAGCACAGTGTCATCAGCAAAAAGCAACTGTGACAACTCCCACTTTGTATTTGATTCTTTATCTTTTAACCCCACACCTCTTGCCAAGACCCTCGCATTCACTTCTCTTACAACCCCATCTATAAATATATTGAACAACCACAGTGACATTACACATCCTTGTCTAAGGCCCACTTTTACTGGGAAATAGTCCCCATCCCTCCTACACACTCTAACCTGAGCCTCACTATCCTCATAAAAACTCTTCTCTGCTTTCAGTAACCTACCTCCTATTCCATACACCTACAACATCTGCCACATTGTTCCCTATCCACCCTATCATAGCCTTTTCCAAATCCATAAATGCCACAAAAACCTCTTTACCCTTATCCAAATACTGTTCACCTATATCTTTCACTGTAAACACTTGGTCTACACACCCCCTACCTTTCCTTAAGCCCCTTGTTCATCTGCTATCCTGCTTTCTGTCTTATTCTTAATTCTTTCAATAATAACTTTACCATACACTTTACCAGGTACACTCAACAGACTTATTCCCCTATAATTTTTGCCTCTCTTTTGTCCCCTTTGCCTTTATACAAAGGAACAATACATGACACAAGACACAGATCACTATTTGACATACCCGAGTCCATACTAACCAATGTAAAAATTCTATGCACATAAAGGGCCCCAGAATCTGGAATTCATTACCAGTAAATATTAAGTTAACCTTGTCGGAAAATCAATTCAAGACTCTTCTCAAAAATCACCTACTCACCCTATACTAAATACTCACTGTAACAAACTTTCAAACCCAATATTATTTTACTTAAGATAATCTCAATTTGATATGTTTATCCTCCTTAACACTTGTTGCAATTTCATATCATCATATGTCATTTAAAATCTTATAGTATCATCATTTTGTTAATGTGAAATAAAATATATAACTAGAAGAAACTCAATAAATTTTTCTAGTATTGTTATTATACTAGTAGTATAGCATCAACATACTGTAACTTGAAATAAAATATACAACTAGATTAAACTCAACCAATTTCTCTTGTATTGTCTTTTAATAGTATGTATAATCATATTATAATTTAAAATAATACAGAACTAGAATAAACTCAATCAATTTCTTTAGCATTAAGTACTTAGTGAATAAGTCTTTAGAATAAACTGCCCCTAATGCCATGGCATGCCAGTGGCTCTCCTTGCATTACAGTTTTATAATTGTAACTACCAATAACAGTGTACACTTGTAACATGCATCGAAATAAAAATATTATTATTATTATTATTATTATTATTATTATTATGCTCTCAACCCCATCTATAAATATATTAAACAACCATGGTGACATCACACATCCCTAAGACCTACTTTTACTGGGAAGTAATCTCCCTCTCTCCTACACACCCTAACCTAAGCCTCACTATCCTCATAAAGACTCTTTGCAGCATTCAGTAACTTACTACCTATTCCATACACTTGCAACATATGCCACATTTCTCCCCTATCCACTCTATCATATACTTTTTCTAAATCCAATAATGCAATGTCATGATCCCGTCAGTTCCTGCTGCTTTACCCCCTTTCATTCTACGTAATGCCTCACGCACCTCCCCCACACTCACATCCTGCTCTTCCTCACTCCTAAAAGATGTTATACCTCACTGACCAGTGCATGAAATTACCACCTCCCTTTTTTCATCGACATTTAAAAGTTCCTCAAAATATTCCCCCCATCTACCCAATACCTCCAGCTCTCCATCTACTATCTCTCCTACTCTGTTTTTAACTGACGAATCTATTCGTTCCTAGGCTTTCTTAACTTGTTTATCTCACTCCAAAACTTTTTCTTATTTTCAACAAAATTTCTTGACAGTGCCTCTCCTACTCTTTCATCTGCTCTCTTTTGCACTCACCACTCTCTTCAACTTTCTTTTACTCTACATATACTCTGCTCTTCTTACAACACTTCTGTTTTGTAAAAACCTCTCATAAGCTACCATTTTCTTTTATCACACCCTTTACTTCATCATTCCACCAATCACTCCTTTTTCCTCTTGCACCCACCCCTATAGCCACAAATGTCTGCCCCACATTCTAATACTGCATTTTTAAAACTATTCTAACCCTCTTCAACACCCCGCTATTCATACTTGCGTTTACCCACCTTTCTGCCAATAGTTGCTTATATCTCACACTAACTTTCTCCTCCCTTAGTTTATACACTTTCACCTCTCTCTTACTTGCTGTTGCCATTTTTCTTATGTCCCATCTACTTCTTACTCTAACTGTAGTTACAACTAAATAATGATCCAATATATATCCGTTGTCCCTCTATAAACATGTACATCCTGAAGCTTACCCATCAACCTTTATCCACCAATACATAATCTAACAAACTACTTTCATTACGTGCTGTATCATACCTTGTACACTTATTTATCCTCTTTTTCATAAAATATGTTTACTTATTACCAAACCTCTTTCTACACATAGTTCAATTAAAGGCTCCCCATTTTCATTTACCCTGGCACCCCAAATATACCTACTACTCCTCCACAACATTTTCACCCACTTTAGCATTGAGATCCCCAACCACAAGTACTCTTTCACTTGGTTTAATCATATCCCCCTTAATTCTACCCTTTCCAGGGAATGCAGGTTCAGGGCCCTCAGTCTATCCTCGTAGGGAAGATTTCTGATACATGGGATCAACTTTGTACGTTTTCCAGAGCATTTATTTCCATTCTGTAATACGGTGACCAAAACTGTCCAGCATAATCTAGATGAGGCCTAACCGAGGATACATAGAGTTGAAGAACATCCTGAGGACTCCTATTATTTATGCTTCTTGATATGAAGCCAAGGATTCTGTTTGCTTTATTGCGAACACTTATGCACTGTGTCCTGGTTTTAGATTTGCTAACCAAAACTCCCAAATTCTTTTTGCAATCAGTAATATTAAGACCTACATTATTTATATGTGGCATGGTTATTTTCCTGTCCAATGTTTAGAACTTTGCATTTGTCTATATTAAACTGCATCTGCCACTTCTCCACCACTGCATCAGTCTATTCAAATCTTCCTGGAGTGCTCTAATATCCTCGTCAGAATGAATTGACGGCCTATTTTGTCATCGGCAAACTTGCTTATGTCTATTTATTCCCTCATCTATGTCTTATGTAGATTTGAGCAACAAGGGGCCCAACACTGACCCCTGTGGAACACCCGTAGACGTTTCCCCACTCTGATTTCTCCCCATTTATGCAAACTCTCTGCTGCCTATTTGTCAACCATGCCTCAATCAGGAAAAAATTTCTCCTATTCCGTGTGCCTTAATTTTCCTCAATAGTCTCTGATGTGGGACTCTATCAA
Source organism: Cherax destructor (assembly GCA_009830355.1). NCBI lineage: Eukaryota > Metazoa > Arthropoda > Malacostraca > Decapoda > Parastacidae > Cherax > Cherax destructor. Next base: position 8,675 of record WNWK01016981.1, read on the forward strand.
AAGCCTTACTGAAATCCATATACACAATATCATATTCATTACCATGATCTACCTCCTCAAATACTTTAGTGAAAAAAGTTAATAAATTTGTAAGGCAGGAACGCCATTTTGTAAAACTGCTGAGATTCGTTGATTAATTTATGCTTTTCAAGATGGCTTTGAATTGCCTCGGCAATTATTGATTCCATAAATTTTCCCACTATGGAGGTTAGGCTTATTGGTCTAAAGTTTGAAGCTAAGGACCTGTCACCTGCTTTGAAAATAGGTATCACATTTGCCATTTTCCACTTATCTGGCACCATGCCAGTTTGTAGTGATATATTGAAAAGATTAGATAAAGGTTTATTAAGCTCCTCTTTACATTCCTTTAGAACCCTGAAGGTATTTTTCTGTACGCTTAACTGATTTTTGTATTTTTGCCACAATCCGCAGGTGCACGTGGAGTGTCAGCCGCCCCTTAAAAGTGAAGCCTTTGCTTGTCTATCACTCAGATAGACAAGCATTGTGTTTTTTTTTTCTTTTTTTAGATTTATGCATGCTAGGCTAGCAAATTTTGTGTTAAAATGCTTTTGTAATTGTATTTTTGGGGGTCTGAAACGGATTAATCTAATTTACATTATTTCTTATGGGGAAAAATTCATTCGTTACTCGAACAGATTAGCACTCGAACAGCTTTCTGGAATGAATTAAGTTCGCGTACCGAGGCTCCACTGTATATGCATGTGTAGTGTGACCTAAGTGTAAGTAGAAGTAGCAAGATGTATCTGTTATCTTGCATGTTAATGAGATGGAAAAAAGACACCAGCAATCTACCATCATGTAAAACAATTACAGGTTTCCATTTCACACTCACTTGACAGGATGGTAATACCTCCCTGGGTGGTTGCTGTCTACCAACCTACTACCTAGGAGTATGATTATGTCGCAAAGGATTTTTGGAAGAGTGCAAAATTTGGGTAGTACCTTCTATAGATTATATCAACTTTCTTCTGGGCCACGAGTGGTGCCCCATCAGCCTTCCACCATTCCTGCTAAGCAAGATCAAGAATATTATTTTCCTTAACTAATGTTTTCGGATTACATAACCTTTGAATGCTTAATTTATTTAAAGATGATTGTCTAAAATGTTTTGAAGAGCATATTTAGTGTTCAAGAATCCACAAAAGTTCAGTATCATAATTACACTACAGTTACACATTTATGTACTTTTTACAGTGATTTATCTACTCTAGCTGTATTTCTACAATTGTTAAATATGTTGGTAATTGATAATAAAGAGTAAATAAGTCTTTTAATGAGAAAATTGTGTAGTGGTACAGTGTGTATCTTAACAGGCTCGGGTATGACATCATCTGACTACCCAAATACATGGGCATATTCTAGAGAATCCCTACACTTTCCTAGGTAAGGCAAAGTAGTGTTTATTTGATTGCCTAATAAAATGAGGAAAGATGCACGGGCAAGTCTGCTACCCCTGTTCTCATATTATCAACATGTCAGTAATTTTTCCTATAGGTTTTTCACTGTACAGTTGTCCCCGAGTAACGAACACCCCGGAAATCGTACAATTATGTAAGTATAATATTGTAAGTGCTTGTGGAAGTGTATTTTTGGGGGCCTAAAATAGACTAACCTACGTGACATTATTCCTTAAGGGAGTAAATTCGTTCGGTAATGGCACTTGAGCAGGCTTCTGGGATGAAGTTTTTTCGTTACTCGGGGGACCACTGTATATACTGCTCTTGTTTTCAGGAACATAACACTCACATTATGAGAGGGTTTACTGTAGTAGTATTCTGGATCTTCTCTCATATATTATTTCCAATTTTTGACAGTTACGTAACAATCAAAGTATATCTGTTGATAACCAAAGCAGTCCTGAGCCTCCAGAACTTATACCTCCACTACGCTAGTCGCTCCTGGTGCTTCAGAGTAAGTTTACATTCGTATTTCATTTGATTTTGTGTATCTTGTTTTTCTGTTATGTATTCTGCATATACACTCACTATTTCATAAACTGTTGTAATACAACAGATAAATTTTGGAAATGGTAATTAGTTTTTCTTAACTTTATATAACATGTCTAGTTATAGAACTCATTGAATGGGTTGAAGTCAGACCTAGTGCTGTCTAAGTCTGATTATATGACCTAAATTTTTGTCTTAGTGGATACTTCATGTTTTTGAGGTCCTGGCCTCTATCCAGTCTTTCCTAAAAGACAAGTAAAAATATAAAGGTAAAATAAGAATCATAAGTTAGACAAAGGCTGTGTTCCCTTTACTTTCTGCTCAGTAGGGTTTCCAAGGACAGTAGAAATGTAAATGGAGTTAACACCATCTACACCTTTTTTTCTAGATAATAATTTTAATGGGTTGTAAACTAGACAGTTTTCATCAGAAATGTTCAAAGACTTTTCTCGTTTGTATTTATGTTATCAAGAGTAAAATTTGTACTTACTTAGATTTTGTGTTTTACAGTATCTTTTTCTAATTGACATTTTTAATGCCTTCTCATTCTATCACAGTTGTACATTTGTGGATGCATATCTCATCTTTTACTTTATATTTTTCTCACTAGATTTATTTTTTCACAAGTAAGACAAAATAGCATATAGTATAGTATGTACTTTTAATTAACATGAAATATATTTTAAGCTACTCTGTATTGACATTAGATGTTTTTATAATTACTTCCTTTTTGCAAGTTCACTGATGTTTTTATCTTCACCAGGCCCTGACTTTACCGCCCCCATTTCACCGGGGTAAAACTTTGGCGTACCGATTACTATGCATGATGATTGTGCGGCAGCATGATCTTCAGCCTCCCCGTGACATACTCACACATTTCTATAGAATATTACATCAGGGTCTTGTTGGTCAAGACCAGGTAAGGGTATTTTCTTCGCAGTGTATGTAGAATTAACTGTGCTGGAAATAATAAGCAAAAACATCAAGGCAACTATTTTGGGAGCCTTTTTATTTTTTGACTTCACTCTTGTTTGGTAATGGAATGTGTGTGTCCAATATCAGGGTTCATATGCTTGTGTGTCTAATACAATATCAGGGTTCAGAAGAATATAAGAATGGAGCATCACTGCAGTAGGCTTACTGGCTCATGATTGGCATGCCCTTCTCAGATCCAACCTGTCTCATTCATAAAGAATAAAATGGCACAATATCGTTACTGGCACAATGCACAGATGACCCGCACACAGGAGAATGAAACTTCTGATGATGTTTTGGTGTGACTTAGACCATTTACTAGTTCATGATCCAAGTTTTACTGAAACATCGTCATAAGTTTCGTTCTCCTATGTGTGGGTTATTTGTGCAAAACTTCTCACTCATATATTGTACAGTTGTAACTGATTTATTAGCATATTTGGAGGTGGCTAGAATTTTAACTCTACTAGACCCATATGTTCTTCGTCTTGCATAACATAACCTGTGCATTATGAGAGGGTTTATGTATATCATATTGAACTGAGCCTTAATGAAATAGTGTACAAATAAAGAAGTATTGGCATTATACATCACCTCCAAGGAGAACTTACTGGTGGTAATGGTTAATTAACTTGGCTTCAACATAAGTGGTACTGATGGCATAAAATTTACTAGGAACTCTCTTCATCTTAGCTGTCTTCTCCATTACTCTAACTCCAGGAAAGCACAATATCTTAGCTACCTGCTTATTTTTTAATTCCCTTAGAAAGGGTGGCTTGGTACAGGTGAAGGGCTCTTCATTCAAGGAATTAGACCTGCTCTCCTTTTTCACATCAAACTGATTAGCCTTATCCCTCCAGTTCCACAGATATTGTGTGTCCCTTACAGGTTTAGTGCTTCTCCATGTATATCATAATATAATTATCTTTGAATACTCTTCAGATTAAATTTTAACTCATTCTTGCAACTACTGTTCTTGCAGGAAATTATTAATACCTCGTGGCAGAGTGTGGACCAAGCTTCTTTTCCCTGAGTCTGCCAGGTGCTACAATGCTCACCTCGATTTTATTTTTGCCACAAACACAGTCATCACATCTCCTGATACCAAAGTTGTAAGTACATAAGCATTATCTTCTTTTGTAACTTTATGAAGAAATAATTATATTGTTGGTAGGTTTAGTATCTCTAGAGTTAAGTTACCTATGAGTGGAAGAACTGCTGATGTTCCAAATTCCATTTTTCTGTTAAATTGTTATGCAAGTTGATTAAGTTTTTTAACCAAAAGTTTATTTACAATAAATATGATAAGCATATAGTATGATATTTCAAAAATCATTACAGTACTACAGCAAGTCCCATAATATGTAAAGCATTTTAGCAAGGACGTGTGCAATGAATTTTGAATAAAATGAGTTATCGTTCTGTATCATTTGGAAGCATTCACTGCTTGTAAAAGTTGTGTTCTAAGTAGAAAAACTTATTGTAAAGCCAGGTCTTAATATAATTTTTGCTGGTGCTATTCAGTATGGCATTATTTATATTTTCCAAATGTAAGAATTCTGAAAATCTCATCTCACTTAGATTTGTATCATATGAAATATAGTGTATGTTTAAGAATTTTGACACAGTCTCATATCATGTAGGCTAGAAATTGTATCATAATGATTTATTGTAATTTGAAAAAAAATCATGTATGGGTGTTTGACAAATTCCCTTAAGGTAAATAGCAGCTAAACATGGGAGTGCATGAACTCACTGTATTTACACTTTTGAATGTGATACCTACCTTGCAGCAAGCTCCTAGACTTGAGGCCCTTAGTCTACTTGGGTCCTTACTGCCTCTGTCCTTGCTCTACCCGTCCATGCCAGTTCTCCAGCCTTCAGTGGCGGACCTGGCTCTTATGAATTGCTCTGATGTCAAGGTTTGTAACACGCTTATCTTACCATGATACTATAGGTTTCTTGTCTTTGCATCAACATTGTTTAAATTGAAAGTAAAATGTTTAATTTAATATCCCTCCTTTTATGTAAATTTTTCCCTTTATATAAAACCTATCTCTGTTCTTTCATGGTGAGTGTCTCCCCACTACAAAACTGAGAAGCAGAGTAGAAATGAACAAAAATCACGAACTACCTCTAGCAAATTTTAGCCAATTATCTGAGCATAATACGTATGTACCTCCATGTTGGGAACTAGGAATGGCATATACAGTAGGACCCCGTATCCACTGGGGTTACGTTCCAATAACCTGCCGAGATAGTAGCAAACCCTATGTGTAATTTGTTTTTCGTTTACATATGTACCTATTATAAAGTTCATAAATTACTCACAGTAAGTCAAGAATTAGCACTTTTTTACTGATAGGACGCACTTCACAGCTTCTCTTAGGCTTTGAAGAACTACCACTATCACTACTTTTCAACTTTGAGGTTAAGCAAAATTAAAGGTTATTTTCGGGCCACGGTAAACCGCGGATAACTGAAACTGCAGACACTGGACCCGCAGATATGGGGGTCCTACTGTATTATATGCTGTATACAATAATTCCCTTCTTTGTGATCACATTAAGGAACATACATGCTTAGTCAGAATCTGTATCTTACTTGCGCACATCTTTTAGTGCTTCTCATTAGTTTCTTCAACCTTCCCTCTCCTCCTCCTTACCCCCCAAAAATTCCACATTTCTTGACCAATTTTTACACCCCCCCAAAAATCCTATGCAAAAAGTGATTACATATTATCCTAAAACAGCTGAGATTCTTTTAATAAAAAATCATTCCTCACTTCAAATTTAACAAATCAGGAGAAAAAATAATTGACTATTTTTTCCTAGAAAAATTGAGCATACTATATGTATACCAAATAGTCATACACAAAAATGTGCTTTTATTAAAAATCCCAAATTTAATCATAAATCCTAAAGTTAATACTCAAGAATCCATGAAAACACATTATTTGACAATTTTACTCAAAATATAATCATATCACACATGTACTGAATGCATTGGTCATATAAAAATGAATTTGTTAAAAAAGCATTTAATTTTTTAAGACACCAGCCATCTCCCACTGAAGTTGAGTGACCCAAAAAAGGGGAAATGCTTGCATTGTCATTGATTCAATCACTGTCTTGCCAGAAGCATGTGACATCACAGTTCAGATGACCCTCTGAACTGCAACATCCTCACCCCTCCTTTAGAGTGCAGGCACTGTACTTCCACCTTCAGTACTCAAGTCCAGCTAACTAGTTTCTCTGATTCTCTTCATAAATGTTACCTTGCTCGCATTCCAACAGCATATCAAGCCATAAAAATCATATGCTTCCACTCCCATCTAACATGCTTACACAGGTTTTTTGGATGTCCAAGCTCCTAGCACTTAAAGCCTCATTTACCCCCCTTCCTCCAACCTTTCCTGGAATGACCTATACCCCTTCTACATCGAATATTGAAGTTAGATGTAGGAAACAGTGTGATCTCTTTTTGTAAATGAGGCAAATACTTCAGGAAACATTTTTTTCTTTTTGACAAAGAAAACACCACTACCTTCACTATTAGCTTGATTGTATTTTATAATCTTTTTATTTAATCTTTTTAATCCCTTGTTTATAAGTTATATAGGAAAAATATACTGGAAAGACTTACTGCATACCCATCATTATAGTACAAGGGATTATGAAAAAATACGGCTTGCTTAATTGGAAAATTACATAAATTTTTATGGAACACATCTTAGTTGCTAAATGGGATATTACTGTACTACAGGTCTGCCATCACAAATCCGGAAATCAGTCATCTGGTTCCATCAGTTATTCGGCACTAATTTCGGCTAGCATAATTTCAAATTTCAAGGGGCGCCACACCAACCTGCTGGGTGGGCTAAATTGGGATGACCTGACTATGGGTCAGGTAGGTGGTTTTGGTTGCCAATATGACGTTTTTCAGAGCGTAGTTCTAGCTGCACAGACAACTTTTGTTCCAAGTAGGGAAATTAGATCTAACAAAAATGATCCTAAATGGATGAACAATAGATTAAAACATCTCATTGGTCAAAAGAGAGGCATATATAGGCGTATCAAAAGAGGGGATGGACAGATAAGAAATCAATATTTTCAATTAAAGAGAGAAATAAAAAAAGGAATAAGAAAAGCAAAAAGGGATTATGAGGCTAAGGTCGCAAGGGATTCGAAGACTAACCCAAAAGGGTTCTTTCAGGTATACAGAAGTAAGATTAGGGACAAGATAAGCCCACTTAAGAGTAACTCAGGACAGATCACGGACAGTGATAAGCATATGCGTGAAATTTTCAATACTTACTTCCTCTCAGTTTTTACTCAGGAAGATACTAGGTGAATTCCAGAAATAATAAATTATGTAGAACAGGAAGATAATAGACTATGCTCGATTGGGGTAACTAGTGACATGGTCCTCAGAAAAATAGAGAAATTAAAACCTAACAAATCCCCAGGCCCTGATGAACTGTTTGCAAGAGTTTTAAAGGAATGTAAGGAGGAACTTAGCAAACCTTTGGCAAATCTTTTCAATATATCACTACAAACTGGCATAGTGCCAGACAAGTGGAAAAGGGCAAATGTAATACCTATTTACAAGGCAGGTGACAGGTCCTTAGCTTCGAACTATAGACCAATAAGCCTTACCTCCATAGTTGGTAAATTTATGGAATCAATAATTGCCGAGGCAATTCGTAGCCATCTTGAAAAGCATAAATTGTTTAATGAATCTCAACACGGTTTTACTAAGGGGCGTTCCTGTCTTACGAATTTACTAACTTTTTTCACTAAGGTGTTTGAGGAGGTAGATCATGGTAATGAATATGATATTGTGTACGTATATGGACTTCAGTAAGGCTTTCGATAAAATTCCACATCAGAGGCTACTGGGGAAACTTAAGGCACACAGAATAGGAGGAGAAATTTTTCCTGGGTAGAGGCATGGTTGACAAATAGGCGGCAGAGAGTTTGCATAAATGGAGAGAAATCAGAATGGGGCGCGTCTCAAGCGGTGTTCCACAGGGGTCAGTTTTGGGCCCTGTTGTTTACAATTTACATAAACGACATAGATGAGGGAATAAATAGTAACATAAGTAAATTTGCTGATGACACCAAAATAGGCCGTCCAATTCATTCAAATGAGGACATTAGAGCACTCCAGGATGATTTGAATAGACAGATGCAGTGGGCAGAGAAGTGGCAGATGCAGTTTAATGTACTTTTACTTGAAATTTTAATTAACCAACCTTTTTACTATTTTTATATTCTTATAATCAAACAACTACCTCATTGTGTATATGACTTAGTTTATATTTCTCTTATAAGCAACTACCAAATAAGTGCAATTATTTACTTATATTTTTAAATACCTTTTTACCATAAGCAAATTTCAGTCACTTTATTTGCTTAATTGTATTCTTATATTCAAACAACTACCTCATTGTGTATGTGACTTACTTTATATTTTCTTTATAAGCAACTACCTAATAAGTGCAATTATTTACTTATATTTTATATATACCTTTTACCATTAGCCAATTTCAGTCACTTTATTTACTTAAAATTTGATCAAAACTACTTTTAATATTAGTCAAAACTATTTTTACTATTAGTTCAATAGCTCTTTGCATTCATTGACCTCTTATTGCCTTTCATAAACTAAAAGTCTCAACCAGTGCAATATTGAATCAAATTTTTTTTTTCCATATCAATTTAATACTAGTCATTGAAGTTATTCTAACCATTCATTAGCCAGTCAATTAGTATATCATTAACATTATTCAAATATCCTACATCACTGTGAAAAAAATTTTAACCTTGTAAGAACTTAAGCCTACATAATTTAGATTAATCCATTAAGTCTATTTAAGAATCACTTTAAAATCTAGTTTACCTTTACCCATTAACTTTAGAATAATTCATGTTCCAACGCAAGTTAAATATTACACAAATCCTAATAAATTCCCAGGCAATGATAATTTAAATACCCAAACCTAATTTTGAAGGATCTTGAAGGATTCCAACAGCAACTGTAACTAAACACGGAAAGACAGCATGGGGAATTATCAGAAGCCAACAATGCCTTAATCAATTTTAATTAAAAATGAAAGATCTTTGAGCAAACATTATGATGACCTCACAGCACTACTCCAATCCCTACAGACCAATATGTCAATCATCACACTCACTGAGACCTGGCTAAAGCCTGATACTACAGGTGTCTATGCCATCCCAGGTTACACAGCCATTCACAACTGTAGGACAGACCAGCGAGGGGGTGGAACAGCAATATATTATACAGATCAACTTGAATGTATCAAAAACTCTTGCACAAGGGATGAGCATGGAGAATATATTATAGCTAAATTTAAATCAAAAGACCTGCAAAAACCCCTCACAGTGATAAACATCTACAGATTACCACAGTCAAACATCCACCACTTTAGTGAAAAACTAGGAAACCTGATAATGGATTCACGCCTTAACAAAGATCATTTAGCTGCTCACAGGAGATTTCAACATAAATCTCCTACATGACCAGGACCCACAGGTAACTGAATTCACAAACACTATGAGCAACTGCTTATTACTACCAACAATATCAAAACCTACAAGAATCTCTGAGAATAGTACCTCATTATTAGACCACATCTGGACTAACCATATCCCCTCTAAAATCAGGCATAATCACAGAAAACACCACAGACCACTACCCTACCTTTCTCATAACTAACCTAGGCATTTTGCCCCAAGAAATTGCAAAAGTTACCTTCAGACTACATAATGAGTCAGCTGTTAATAATTTTATATCAGCTATGACGAACATTGACTGGCTTAATGAATTAGAAACATATTCAGATACTAATGAATGCATCAAGAACTTTCTTAAAAAACACACAACCTCTATAACAGACATTGCCCTAAAAAAAACTAAACAGATCACAGCTAAGAGACTTAACAATCCCTGGCTAACACCCAGCATCCTTAAATCCATAAACAAGAGGCACCATTATGAAAAACAATACAGAAGGGGTCTAATAACCAGAGAACAATCCAAACGCTACTCATCAATCCTTACTAGCCTAATAAGAAGGTCCAAAAAATTGTATTATGAGAACAGACTCCAGACCGTAAAAGGTGATATGAAAAAGACCTGGAAAACCCTATCTGCAATTCTAGGAAATAAAAAGATATCCACGAACAATACCATCAAATTATCAAAAACAGACGAACCCCTACTCTCACCAACTGAGACAGCAAACAGACTTAATGTTTTCTTCTCCACCATAGGAAAGAATCTAGCGAGTAAAATCCCAAGCTCGAACACTCGTCCAACAGACTACCTCACCAACACCTACCCAGATACACTATTCCTAGCTCCTACCAACTCAATTGAAGTCTCGCTCATAATCAACACCCTTAAAAACAAAGCAGGAGACATAAACAGCTTACAACCCTTTATGTACAAAAAAGCTTCACAGGTACAGTACTGTCACCAATTATAGCAGCATTATTCAATAAATCCATTGAATCTTCTACCTTCCCTTCAATTCTCAAAATAGCTAGGGTCACCCCGATCCACAAAGGAGGTGACCAAACTGACTTGAATATAATTATAGACCAATCTCAAATTTACCACTGCTTTCTAAAATCTTCGAAAAATTAATTCATAGACAGATCTATTCCTACCTCGTCTCACACAATGTACTCAACCCCTGTCAATTTGGATTCAGGCCTAATAAGAGCACAAACGATGCTATAACACACATGTTAAGTGTTAATATACACCGCACTTGAGAAGAAAGAAGTCCCGCTGGGAATCTTCATAGACCTACGCATAGCAATTGATACAGTTGACCATGATTTATTGCTCACAAAATTAGCGCACTATGGTATTAGGGGGCACCCACTCAACTACCTAAAGTCGTACCTTAGCAACAGAAGCCAGTACGTGTACACAAATAAAGAGAACTCTTCCACACAACAAATTACAGTCGGAGTCCCTCAAGGAAGTGTCCTGTGGCCACTCCTATTCCTCATTTACATAAATGACCTACCGAATGCATCACAACTACTCAAACCCATATTATTTGCAGATGACACAACATATGTCTTCTCTCACCCAAATCCAGTCATACTAGCCAACACTGTTAATGCCGAATTACAGAAAATATCAACATGGATGAAGACAAATAAGCTTACTCTCAATACTGACAAGACCTACTTCATTCAGTTTGGAAACAAAGCCACAAATGTTCCACTTAACATAACGCTCAATGGTTCACCCATCACAAGACTCACAGAGGGAAAATTCCTAGGAATCCACCTTGACAGTAGTCTTAAATTCCAAACACACATACAACAAATTTCCAAGAAAATCTCAAAGACAGTAGGTATATTATCAAAGATACGCTATTATGTGCCACAACCAGCTCTCATTGCACTATATCATTCTCTTATCTACCCTTATCTCACCTATGGAATCTGTGCATGGGGCTCAACAACATTAAATCACCTTAGACCACTCATAACCCAGCAAAAGGCTGCAGTCAGGATGATAAATTCCCACTCTAGACAGCATACTCCACCTATATTCAAAACTTTAAAACTACTCACCCTAAAAATATTCATACCTATTCATGTGCCTTCTACATACATAAAACTCTACATGCTAATATCAACCCTCTGCTCAAAATTCTCCTCAACAACTTTAATAGGTCCCACGACCACGACACAAGACACAGATCACTATTTGACATACCCCGAGTCCATACTAACCAATGTAAAAATTCTATGCACATAAAGGGCCCCAGAATCTGGAATTCATTACCAGTAAATATTAAGTTAACCTTGTCGGAAAATCAGTTCAAGACTCTTCTCAAAAATCACCTACTCACCCTATACTAAATACTCATACTGTAACAAACTTTCAAACCCAATGTTATTTTACTTAAGATAATCTCAGTTTTATATTGTCATCCTCCTTAACACGTGTTGCAATTTCATATCATCATATTATCATTTTAATTAGTATAGTATCATCATTTTGTTAATTTGAAATAAAATATATAACTAGAAGAAACTCAATAAATTTCTCTAGTATTGTTATTTTACTAGTATAGCATCAACATATTGTAACTTGAAATAAAATATACAACTAGAATAAACTCAACCAATTTCTCTAGTATTGTCTTTTTAATAGTATGTATAATCATATTGTAATTTGAAATAATATATAACTAGAATAAACTCAATCAATTTCTCTAGTATTAAGTACTTAGTGAATAAGTCTTTAGAATAAGCTGCCCCTAATGCCATGGCATGCCAGTGGCTCTCCTTGCATTACAGTTTTATAATTGTAACTACCAATAACTATGTATACTTGTAACTTGCAATGAAATAAAAATATTATAATATTATTATTATTATTATATTAAACAAATGCAAAGTTCTAAATGTTGGGCAGGACAATAACCATGCCACATATAAGCTGAATAATGTAGATCTTATTGTGATTGCGAGAAGGATTTAGGAGTTCTGGTTAGTAGTAATTTGAAACCAAGACAACAGTGCATAAGTGTTCACAATAAAGCTAACAGAATCCTTGGCTTCATATCAAGAAGTATAAATAATAGAAGTCCTCAGGTTGTTCTTCAACTCTATATATCTTTGGTTAGGCCTCATTTAGATTATGCTGCACAGTTCTGGTCACCGTATTACAGAATGGATATAAATGCACTGGAAAACGTACAAAGGAGGATGACAAAGTTGATCCCATGTATCAGAAATCTTCCTAGAGATGACTGAGGGCTGAATCTGCACTCTCTAGAAAGGCGTAGAATTAGGGGGATATGATTGAGGTGTATAAATGGAAAACAGGAATAAATAAAGGGGATGTAAATAGCGTACTGAAAATATCCAGCCAAGACAGGACTCGCAGCAATGGTTTCAAGTTGGAAAAGTTCAGATTCAGGAAGGATATAGGAAAGCACTGGTTTGGTAATAGAGTTGTGGATGAGTGGAACAAACTCCCGAGTACCGTCATAGATGCTAAGACGTTGTGTAGTTTTAAAGATAGGTTAGATAAATACATGGGTGGGTGTGGATGGGTGTGAGTTTGGACCTGACTAGCTTGTACTACCAGGTCAGTAGCCTACTAATTCCTTAAGTGGAAGTGACCTGACCAGGTGGTCGGCTAGATAATTATATGAGTGGGTGCGGTTGGGTGTGAGTTGGTCCTGACTAGCTTGTGCTACTACGTCAGATGCAGTGCTCCTTCCTTAAGTGAATGTAACCTGACCTGGCTGGATCGGGGCATTGGCTTAAGCCGTTGGAGACTTGGACCTTCCTCGCATGGGCCAGTAGGCCTGCTGCAGTGTTCCTTCTTTCTTATGTTCTTATGTACTGTTTGGTGGTGCTACTTGCTGCATAAGTCATTCCAATTTCTTTTTCTCCATTTATTGTATAACCTGCTTACTTTTAGTCCTAACCATGGTTCCATCGAATAAAAGAAATGCTTCTCGTTGTGTAAAGCACATACACAGTACATTGTCCATTAAAGATAAGGTGGGTTTGAAGCCACTGTCGGTTGCCATGAGCTCAGTCTTATGATGCAGGGGAATATGCTTTATTATTATGCTAATATCAACACTACGGCTTATTTACCTATCACAATTTATCTAATATGGCATAATAAACAATATAAATAACATAAAGACATGTTAACTTAAATACTCCAGAATGAATAATATTTAGCATAATACCGAGTGGTTCGATGGAGGTATGAAGAGGATATGGGATACAAGTACCATTCTCCTATCCCTGTCTTGGGGGCTTATATTAGAGAAAACGGAGTGTAGCACAGGGCTGTGATATACACTCGTACTGCACCATAAAACTGAAACACAAAAGCTATTTTCTCTACAAAGATTATCATACATAAAAGCTTATGTGTAGAAAACCTAGGATAACCCAAAAAAGTCAGACAAAGTGACTTATTTCTAGTACCTGGCTTGGGCTTCCCATATATGATTTTTGTTAAATATTTTTTTCTCAGTTGTTTGTTGGGCTATCTTATTGAAACTTGGGCAATGTATGATGGAAAGATGCTTCTTAACGTACACCAAAAATGAAAAAAATCGGACTATAAATAACGCAGTTCACTTAATAATAATAATAATAATAATAATAATAATACTTTATTTAGACATGGTACAATGATACATAGTTGGGTAGACATGATACATAGCCATTAGGTACCCCTTAGCAGTATATTTTCATATGGTTTTTATGGTTTTACTCTCTTTTTTTTTTTTTTTTGACTCATTTGATAGAATGGAAGATATATTACAGATATACAGTGTAGATATGATTTTAATTGGTTTCACGATGAAAAGTACCTTGAAATTGAGCTCAAACTAGCGGAAATGTTCGATTTTTGCCGATGTTCAATGAACTTTCTTGTGTAAGTCAAGTTCGTTAACTTTATTAAGTGTATTTTAACCTAACCACTCTGTAATCCGGCAAACTCAATAATCTGGCACAATACAGGTCCCAATGATGCTGGATTTGTGATGGCGGACCTGTACTAATAAATTCTAGTTAATTGAAGTTAATTCATTCAGTAATGGCTAAACATGTTTAGTCTTATCTGGCAAATTTATATCTTCTTTCAACAAACCGGCTGTATCCCACTGAGGCAGGGTAACCTAAAACGAAAAACTTTAGTTTTTTTTTTTTTAAATTTAGTTATTTATACAGAAGGGGTTACTTGCCCCTTACTCCCAGCATTTTATAGTCACCTCTTAAGACACTCATGACTTATGGAGGAATAATACACAAATAACCCGCATATAGAAGAGAGGAGCCCTTTGATTGAACTTTGTAAAGAAAGGGGTTTAGTTATAGGTAATACATATTTTAAGAAAAAGAGGATAAATAAGTATACAAGATATGATGTAGGGCGAAATGACAGTAGTTTGTTGGACAATGTATTGGTAGATAAAAGACTGTTGAGTAGACTTCAGGATGTACATGTTTATAGAGGGGCCACAGATATATCAGATCACTTTTTAGTTATAGCTACAGTGGGAGTAAAAGGTAGATGGGATACAAGGAAAATAGAAGCAGTAAGTAAGAGAGAGGTGAAGGTTTATAAACTAAAAGAGGAGGCAGTTAGGGTAAGATATAAACAACTATTGGAGGATAGATGGGCTAGTGAGAGTGAAGGCAATGGGGTCAAAGATGTATGGGGTAGATTTAAAAATGTAATGTTAGAGTGTTCAGCAGAAGTTTGTGGTTACAGGCGAGTGGGTGCAGGAGGGAAGAAGAGCGATTGGTGGAATGATGATGTAAAGAGAGTAGTAAGGGAGAAAAAGTTAGCATATGAGAGGTTTTTACAAAGTAGAAGTGATGCAAGGAGGGAAGAGTATATGGAGAGAAAAAGAGAGGTTAAGAGAGTGGTGAAGCAATGTAAAAAGAGAGCAAATGAGAGAGTGGGTGAGATGTTATCAACAAACTTTGTTGAAAATAAGAAAAAGTTTTGGAGTGAGATTAATAAGTTGAGGAAGCCTAGGGAACAAATGGATTTGACAGTTAAAAATAGGAGAGGAGAGTTATTAAATGGAGAGTTAGAGGTATCGGGAAGATGGAGGGAATATTTTGAGGAGTTGTTAAATGTTGATGAAGACAGGGAAGCTGTGATTTCGTTTATAGGGCAAGGAGGAATAACATCTTATAGGAGTGTGGAAGAGCCAGTTGTGAGTGTGGGGGAAGTTCGTGAGGCAGTGGGTAGAATGAAAGGGGTAAGGCAGCTGGGATTGATGGGATAAAGATAGAAATGTTAAAAGCAGGTGGGGATATAGTTTTGGAGTGGTTGGTGCTATTATTTAATAAATGTATGGAAGAGGGTAAGGTACCTAGGGATTGGCAGAGAGCATGTATTGTTCCTTTGTATAAAGGCAAAGGGGACAAAAGAGAGTGCAAAAATTATAGAGGAATAAGTCTGTTGAGTGTATCTGGTAAAGTGTATGGTAGAGTTATTATTGAAAGAATTAAGAATAAGACAGAAAGCAGGATAGCAGATGAACAAGGGGGCTTTAGGAAAGGTAGGGGGTGTGTAGACCAAGTGTTTACAGTGAAACATATAGGTGAACAGTATTTGGATAAGGGTAAAGAGGTTTTTGTGGCATTTATGGATTTGGAAAAGGCGTATGATAGGGTGGATAGGGGGCAATGTGGCAGATGTTGCAGGTGTATGGAATAAGAGGTAGGTTACTGAAAGCAGTGAAAGAGTTTTTATGAGGATAGTGAGGCTCAGGTTAGAGTGTGTAGGAGGGAGGGGGACTATTTCCCAGTAAAAGTGGGCCTTATACAAGGATGTGTGATGTCACCGTGGTTGTTCAATATATTTATAGATGGGGTTGTAAGAGAAGTGAATGTGAGGGTCTTGGCAAGAGGTGTGGGGTTAAAAGATAAAGAATCAATTACAAAGTGGGAGTTGTCACAGTTGCTTTTTGCTGATGATACTGTGCTTTTGGGAGATTCTGAAGAGAAGTTGCAGAGGTTGGTGGATGAATTTGGTAGGGTGTGTAAAAGAAGAAAATTGAAAGTGAATATAGGAAAGAGTAAGGTGATGAGGATAACAAAAAGATTAGGTGATGAAAGATTGGATATCAGATTGGAGGGAGAGAGTATGGAGGAGGTGAATGTATTCAGATATTTGGGAGTGGACATGTCAGCAGATGGGTCTATGAAGGATGAGGTGAATCATAGAATTGATGAGGGGAAAAGGGTGAGTGAAGCACTTCGGAGTCTGTGGAGACAAAGAACTTTGTCCATGGAAGTAAAGAGGGGAATGTATGAGAGTATAGTTATACCAACACACTTATACATATGGGTGTGAAGCATGGGTGATGAATGTTGCAATGAGGAGAAGGCTGGAGGCAGTGGAGATGTCATGTCTGAGGTCAATGTGTGGTGTGAATATAATGCAGAGAATTCGGAGTTTGGAAATTAGGAGGAGGTGCAAGATTACCAAAACTATTATCCAGAGAGCTGAGGAGGGGTTGTTGAGGTGGTTCGGACATGTAGAGAGAATGGAACGAGACAGAATGACTTCGAGAGTGTATAAATCTTTAATGGAGGGAAGGCGGGGTAGGGGTCGGCCTAGGAAAGGTTGGAGGGAGAGGGTAAAGGAGGTTTTGTGTGCGAGGGGCTTGGACTTCCAGCAAGCATGTGTGAGCGTATTTGATAGGAGTGAATGGAGACAAATGGTTTTTAATACTTGACGTGCTGTTGGAGTGTGAGCAAAGTAACATTTATGAAGGGATTCAGGGAAATCGGCAGGCCGGACTTGAGTCCTGGAGATGGGAAGTACAGTGTCTGCACTCTGAAGGAGGGGTGTTAATGTTGCAGTTTTATAACAGTAGTGTAAAGCACCCCTCTGGCAAGACAGTGATGGAGTGAATGATGATGAAAGTTTTTCTTTTTCGGGCCACCCTGCCTTGGTGGGATTCAGCCAATGTGTTAATAAAATATAAAAAAGTAGAAGATAGGAGCTACGACAACGTTCTCGGTCTGACTTGGACCATTTACAAAGTCACACTAACAAAAAGGAGAGAAGAAGGGAGTACAGTGGAACCCCGGTTAACGAACACCCCGGAAATCGTGTAATTATGTATGTATAATATTGTAAGTGCTTGTGGAAGTGTATTTTTGGGGTCTGAAATAGACTAACCTAAATGACATTTTTTCTTAAGGAAGAAAATTGCTCGTAATGGCACTTGAGCAGGCTTCTGCAATGAATTTTTTCGTTAACCGGGGTTCCACTGTATATACTATAGGCAAGCAGACAGGGACGGAAGAAGAGAGGAAGTGTTGGAGGTAGTAGTAGTGGTGGTAGTAGTAGTAGTACTAGTGGAGTCATCATTCATATACTAAGAAAGAGGAGCATTGCAAGGGAGCTATGGGCTCCTGGAATACTTCGAGACTGTTCTTCTTTCTACTACTGATGTGCGCCCTTCACTCTGGCTCCGCTATGTAGATGACATCTTTGCTCTTTGGCCTGATGACTCTAGTCTCTTCCAACCATTTCTTGATGCTCTTAATAATCTTGCCCCTTCCATTAAGTTTGAAGCTGAATGGGAATCTAATTCCTTGATGTTCATGTCCACCGCTCAGACACAGGTTTTGCCTTTTCCGTGTACTGCAAGCCTATGCACAGTGGCATGTATATTCACTACTTTTCGTATCATACTTCCTCTGTCAAGAAAAGTGTTCTTATCTCCCTCTTTCTCCGTGCTCTCTGCATTTGTGATCCTCAGGTTTCTTGATTTAGAAATTTCCACTCTTCATAATTCATTTTCCCATCTTTGCTACCCTTCCTATTTTATAAACTCTGCCTTCTCACGTGCTAAATGGACTTTCTCCTCTCCCAAACTCTACTCCTGGGAACTCTCCTTCCCTACATTTCCGGTCTCTCTAATCTCAACAACTCTCTCCGTTCCTTAGACATTAAACTTACTTTTTGCATGACTAACACTCTTCGCACTAATCTAGTTCATACCTCTCCTCCCTCTATAGATGCTCCTGGTGTCTACTCTATTTCTTGTTCCTCCTGTCCTCTTCAGTACTTTGGAGAAACTGGCCGATCTCTTTCTGACAGACTTAGGGAGCACAAAAGTAGTGTTAGGCTTGCCGACACCAACAATGCTCTTTTTTGACATGTCAGAGATCACAGTCATCCTATTGATTGGTCATCTGCTAAAACGGTCTACCCTACATCTAACTTTCACAGTTGCCGTCTGATTGAATCCTCCCTTATACACAACTTTCCTTGTATGAATCTTAGTCCTGGCTTTGTCTTTGTAGATGCCTTCCTATCCCATTACATTGTTAAATGCTCCAAACTTCAGAACACCCATGACTTTAACATGATTCTTTTTCCCCTTCTCCCTCTGTGTTCTTGCTCCTACCCTATGTGGGCCTTTAGCTCCCTTTGCAGTGCTCCTCTTCTTAGTATATTACTGACTCCACTACTGCTACCTCCAACACTTCTTCTCTTGTTCCCGTCCCTGTCTGCTTGCCTATACAGTCATCCTCGGTTTTCGTGTTTAATCCGTTCCTGAGGGATGCACTAAAACTGAAACACACGAAAACTGAAGCCATTTTCCCCATAAGAAATAATGGAAATTCAATTAATCCGTTTCAGACACCCAGGAGTATTAACAAAAAAATAATTTTTTAGAGATTAAATATAGATTTACATACAGAAAAGAATAACAAATAAATATAAAGCACTAATAACATGTATAAATGAACATTTAACATCACACTTACTTTTATTGGCGACTCTTGTTGGTGTATGGAAGATGGAGAGGAGAGAGGGAGGCGAGTTTATTGTTGGGAGGCAGGACAAAATGCTTCAATTTGACACTAATATCAGCTCTACGGCTTATTTATCTATCACAATTCATCTAATATGACATAATAAACAATATAAATAACATAAAAACGTGATATACACTCTAGAATTAATAAAATATGTGTCTCATTACGAATGTGGTGGCGGGCATACTGGTCCAGCTATGAAAACATCTTCCAATTCTTTCCTCCTTCAGACGCATTAGTATAAGAGAAAACGGAGTTTGTAATGCTAACTGCATTAGATCACTTATTTCCAGTCGCTTTCAAGGTGAACAGGAATCATTCCTGTCCAGACTGGCTGGTAACAACAACAACAGCAGCAGCAGCAACAACAACAACAACTGGTTTGTTGGGACAAAACTACCGAAACTTCTACACTCTCATTCTCTCTCGTTTATTCATTTAATCCTGTTTACTCACCTCTCACTCTACATTAAGACTGCCTCTTACCACCACTGCCCTCACCACCACTGCCTCTCACCACCACTGCCTCTCATCAACACTGCCTCTCACCACCACTGCCTCTCACCACCACTGCCTCTCACCACCACTGCCTCTCATCACCACTGTCTCACCACCACTGCCTCTCACCACCACTGCCTCTCATCACCACTGCCTCTCATCACCACTGCCTCTCACCACCACTACCTCTTACCACCACTGCCTCTCACCACCACTGCCTCTCATCACCACTGTCTCACCACCACTGCCTCTCACCACCACTGCCTCTCATCACCACTGCCTCTCACTACCACTGCCTCTCACCACCACTGCCTCTCACCACCACTGCCTCTCACCACCACTCCTCTCACCACCACTGCCTCTCATCACCACTGCCTCTCATCACCGCTCTACCACCGCTTCTTTCCAGTCGCTTTCAAGGTGTGAACAGGAATCATTCCTGTCCATGCTGGCTGGTAACAACAGCAGTAGCAGCAACAACAACAACAACTGGTTTGTTGACAAAACTACCGAAACTTCTACACTCTCATTCTCTCTCGTTTATTCATTTAATCTTGTTTACTCACCTCTCACTCTACATTAAGACTGCCTCTTACCACCACTGCCTTTCATCACCACTGCCTCTAACACTGCCTCAACCAACAAACAAGCACCACTGCCTCTCATCACCACTGCTCTCACCACCATTGCCTCTCATCACCACTGCCTCTCACCACCATTGCCTCTCATCACCACTGCCTCTCACCACCACTGCCTCTCACCACCACTGCCTCCCATCACCACTGCCTCTCACCACCACTGCCTCTCACCACCACTGCCTCTCACCACCACTGCCTCTCATCACCACTGCCTCTCACCACTTTGCTACGATTTCTTTCTTTTAATTCTATGGTGTTCCTCACTTTCTTTACCAAAGGACTGACACTAGGAGCTATCTTTGGGCCCGTGGTGGCTTATTTAGCAGTCACACACAATAATCAAGGGCCAAAAACAATGGATTGTTAAGAAATGTTTTGTATGAACTCGCAGGATAAGGTTCACTCAACCAGAAACAATGCTACACTGCCTGAGAATGTGCGTGGGAGGCGGGCTTGGGTTTGTACGTGCGCTGGGCACTGGACAGGGTTCCGGACCAAGCACGAAATGGAGGGATCACACGAAAACAGAGGTCAATTTTCCCTGAAAAACTGCACGAAACTGAAATACACGAAAACAGAGATACACGAAAACGGAGGGATGACTGTATATACAGTGGACCTCGGTTAACGAATACCCCGGAAATCGTGCAATTATGTAAGTATAATTTTGTAAGTTCTTGTGGAAGTGTATTTTTGGGGGTCTGAAATAGACTAACCTACGTGAAATTTTTCCTTAAGGGAGTAAATTGCTCGGTAATGGCACTTGAGCAGACTTCAGGAGTGAAGTTTTTACGAAAACTCGGGGTCCACTGTACTCCCTCTTTCTCTCCTTTTGTTAGTGTGACTTTGTAAATGGTCCAAGTCGGACCGAAATGTTGTCGTAAGCTCCTCTCTTCTATATGGTTTTTTGTGTATTGTTCCAGTCACGGTATTGTGCCTTTTTTGTTATTTATGAAGGAAGAATTCTGTTCCGCTTCCCGTAGAGATAAGAGGAAATAAAAAAAGAACAAGGGCTATTAAGTAAATAGAAGAAAACCCAGATGGGTATGTATATACAGTGGAACCTCAGTTTTCGTCTTTAATCCGCTCCAGAGAGTCTGACGAAAACCGAATTCGACGAAAACTGAAGCAATATTTCCCATGAGAAATAATGTAAATCCAATTAATCCATTCCAGACACCCAAAATATTAATAAAAATACATTTTATAGAGAATAATTATAGTTTTACATACAGAAAACAATGAGAAATAAATATAAAGCACTAATGAAATGGATAAATGAACATTTAAATCACTTTTACCTTTATTGAAGACTCTTGTTGGCATATGGAAGACGGCGAGGAGGGGACAGGAGGAGAGGTTATCTCTACCACCATCACTACCACCCTCTACCACAATCACTACCACCCTCTGCCACCATCACTACCACCCTCTACCACCGTCACTACCACCCTCTACCACCATCACTACCACACACTACCACCATCACTACCACCCTCTACCACCATCACTACCACCCTCTACCACCATCACAACCACCCTCTACCACCATCACTACCACCCTCTACCACCATCACTATCACCATCACTACCACCATCACTACCACCATCACTACCACCCTCTACCACAATCACTACCACCCTATACTACCATCACAACCACTACCACCCTCTACCACCATCACTACCCACCGCGCAGGGTAATGTTCACTCACGAGAAACAAAGCCAGACTTACTCAGAATGGGTGCGTGATGCTTGTGTGGGCGTAGGCAGGCGGACACATTCGTACGGTGGATGAAAACCGAGGTGATGAACAAAAACTGGGACAATATTTTGGCAAAAAGTCGTTGAAAACCGAATTTGACGAAAACTGGGGCAAACGAAACCCAGGTTCGACTGTATTTACAGTGGACCCCGAGTAACGAGCAAAATTCATTCCAGAAGCCTGCCAAGTGCCATTACCTAACGATTTACTCCCTTAAGAAATAATGGCAAGTAGGTTAGTCCATTTCAGACCCCCAAAAATACACTTACAAAAGCACTTACAATATTATACTTACATAATTGTACGATTTCCGGGGTCCAGCACTGGGGTCCACTGTATATATGTACAGTGGTACCCCGAGTTTCGCCATAGTTTGTTCCAGAAGGCTGTTCGAGTGCCATTATGAACAATTTGTTCCCCTAAGGAATAATATAAATTAGATTAGTCCATTTCAGACTCCAAAAATACAGTTGTCCCCGAGTAACGAACACCCCGAAATCGTACAATTATGTAAGTACAGTGGTCCCTTGGTTTTCGTGCATCTCCAAACTCGAACATTTATGTAAGTGTATTTTCTATGCTGTGCAAGTGTATTTTTGGGGGTCTGAAATAGACTAACCTACGTGACATTATTCCTTAAGGGAGTAAATCTGCTCGGTAATGGCACTTGAGCAGGCTTCTGGGATGAAGTTTTTCTACTCGGGGACCACTGTACCTACAAAAGCTCTTACAATAATACACTTACATAATTGTTCGAGTTGGGAGCTGTACGAAACTCGGGGACCACTGTACATTCATGTGCTGTGTGACCTAAGTGTAAATAGAAGTAGGAAGTTAAACCTGGTATCCTGCATGTTTATGAGACAGAAAAATGCACCAGCAATCCTACCATTATGTAAAACAATTATAGGGTTCCGTTTCACACCGCTTGGCAGGACGGTAGTACCTTCCCTGGGTGGTTGCTGTCCACCAACCTACTACCTAGGGAAATTATATATGGTGCAAAAATTGTCACTTTATGACTCACCAGGAATGATGGTTGGCAACAAATCTGTGTTGTAATTTCTAGTACAGGATACTTTCTGGTGAGTATTACCTTTGCTTCAAGGAGGTAACATACTGAAACACATCTGACACGACTTTTATATAAAGACACTTGTGGGTGCTGAGCTTGGAAGATGGGATAGAATAAGAATATATTTTGTAAGATAATGTAAAGGGGAGAGAAAAAGTCAGGGCTCAACCCAGCTTTTTGGCATTTTGGGATAGAGATTTATCGGATGTGAAATTTGAATCCGCGGATGCGGATGTCTAAATTTTCCGCAAGAAATTGTGCGGATGTTCCACGGATTCGGATGCGGATGCATATGCGGATATCTGTTTACAGTAAGATGTGGATGCAGATGCGTATGTAAGAAATTTTGTGGATGTTCCACGGATGCGGATATCCGATACATCAATACATCAATAGTATTTTGGGGCCCTTATACTCGCAAGTACAGCATATTATGCCTCGGTCTAGCAGGTAGAATGGTCTTAAACACATGGGACTTGCCAGAAGGCTTTTGGGGATATTTAAATTCTCAAATGAAGTAAGATAATGTGAAAAAGAGGATCCAGACACTTCTGC
Organism: Cherax destructor; assembly: GCA_009830355.1. Lineage (NCBI taxonomy): Eukaryota > Metazoa > Arthropoda > Malacostraca > Decapoda > Parastacidae > Cherax > Cherax destructor. The sequence goes on from WNWK01016981.1 coordinate 32,549, forward strand.
TTCTTGTTAGAGTTCATGGTTTAAACCATAGTGTCACATACATTTTATGGGAGGTCTGGATTGTACTACATTCAGTCACCTTACTTCAGTGGAAGATGGCTGATGTATTAAAAAAAATAGTTCAAAGTACAGTACCTGTGAAAAAGAAAAGAATTATCAAATATTTTTATGTACTGTACATTTTATGCAAGTTAACATCAGCCAGCATCACTAGGATAAATTTCCACAAGATCTTCATTGCACAAATTATTAATATACTATAATAACATTTTACACATCTCTGGGTTTTATTTTTTTTTACTTTTTTTTTATCACGAAGAAAAGAAATCTAAGCTGCTAACCGGGAAGGGGTAGAAGGTTTATCACAAATCATAGTTTGAGGGTTCAGTACATGTAACATGGAGCATCTATACTACTAAGTAAACTTAATAACCCTTTCAGAAGAAAAAAACTTTTTAAATTTTTATTTACAGCATTTTTATTCAGAGGCATTAGAAACAACCAATCATAACACTTTAAATCAAATTGGAAAAATAGTAAATATTTTGTATCTTATCTACATTCTCCCAGGGCTTCCTGTTTTTAAAAGACAGAAAGTAAAGTAAGTATTAGGTTAACCCTTTCAGGTTGTCCCGTGATCTACGGCTTTGAAGCCAGGGTCCAAACCGTAGATCTACGCCATGAGCTCAGCTCACTCAGATAACCTGTGAGCGGTAAATTTGGGCCTAGATATGGGGATCACACGATGTGGTAAGTGTGCACCACATAAAAAAAATCCTGCAGCATGCAGTGCGAATGGAGAGAAAAAAAACTGCAAAAAATTTTGGATTAAAACAACGACTTTGCGGTGTTTTTTGTATGTTTTTTACAGTTGTATTCGATTTGATAGAAATCATTTGATAGAATTGAATTTATGTTACAGAAATAGAGATGATTTTGATTGACTTTAGTACTGAAAATGGCTTGAAACTGAGCTAAAGAGCAAAATGAAATTTTGCTGATGTTCAGGAGTAAACAAATGTCGTCACAAGTATAATACGATCAGCTGTTGGGTCTAATATACGTTCACAAATGTGCTGATATTATTTATACAATTATTACAACATTAAACAGTTTTTCTATTTTTGTGAATAAAAATTCATTATGGGCTAGTAACCCCTTCTCCTGTATACATTACTAAAGTTAAAAAGAAACTTTGTTTTTCTCGATGGGAAATGATATTTATTGAAAGAAGAAGAAGAAATTCATTATGTGAATGAAAAAAAAAAATGGAATTCAGTTTAAAGCCTGAAAACGTAACTAATGAACAGAGGAAATGTTAGTTTAGTGCCAGGAATGCCTGCATTGTTTATTCTGGTCCCCATTTTGAAATTGGAATATTTTTAACTTTGTGTTCAATTGGCCAAATTCAATTTCCGATCACTTTATTGGGTAGTTGAAAATTTTTTGGATTTCTTGTGCTCAATCGGTAAAATAGAATACTAGCAAAATAGTTAAGAATTTGGTCGACTGGAATAAAGTAATTGGCCTAAAATGGGGTCAAAGTTGGCAAAATCCCGATGCGTAAATATCGCTGACACATCAAAATTTGTGAGAGTGTAATTTGTCAGTTTTCTATCAGATTTCGTACTTTTGCTTTATTACCTTCAAAAAAAGATTCTCTCCCATTTCATAAGAAAAAAATATTTTTTTTAAAATTCTTCGACCCTGGCTGTCACTCTGAGATTTGGTCTGTGGACCCTGAAAGGGTTAAGTCTGCCCGAAATGCCCCGGCATGATAGTGGCTTTCTTTGTACCAGTCAAATTATGAAATGTAATCACACATTGTAACCTTTGAAAGAAATAAATTTTTGTATTTGTAGATGCAGAAACCAATTATATGGACATTCAGTGGTACCGTGACTTACGAGTGCCCCAACTTACGAGTTTTCTGAGTTATGAGCCGTCGCTTGGTTGTTTTTTTGCTATTGAGTTGCAAGCCAAAACTGTTTTTTAGAAGCTCAGATATGCCCCACAATTGGCGGAATTGAAGTCAAATCCAACTCTGTACCCAGAGGAATGTAAGGTATTTCGCCCCCATACCACATGCTCTCCCAAGACATAACTGGAAGGAAATACTCCCACACTAATCCCAGATTGCAGTGAGGCACCTCGTCCCTTGTTTGGTTCTCGTATAAACCGGGAAGAGGTAACCTCCATTTCAACACTCAAGAGTTTTTCCAGAAACATTAAGGTGGGGGGGAGTAGATATGGTCGTGGGTGGAGTAGTGAGGGTGGTGGGTTAGTATAGATGGTGGTGGGTGGAGTATACAATTTTTCTTATTTATAAATACATTTTTCTTTTTTAAAAAACCCGAACAAAAAATTGGGGTGGTTTTTAGGGGGTGAAGGGGATTAATGGATTTCAATTAATTTCAATGAGGAAAATTTATTTGATATACAGTGGTCCCCTCGGTTTTGGGCATCTCCAAATTCAAACATTTATGTAAGTGTATTTTCGTAAGTGCTGGAAGTGATTTTGGGGGTCTGAAAAGACTAACCTGCGTGACATTATTTCTTAACCCCTTGACTGTCGCAACCCTCAATCCGGGAGTGCCATTCTGTTGTCGCAAAATATTCAAAAAAAAAATTATTTTTTCTTATCAAAATGTTAAGATTATTTTTCTGATTGTTTTATCCAAAACAGATTTTTGCCATCAATACTTACCGAGATATGGAGGTGTAAAGTTGGCAGAAAATGAGCCGCGTATGGCAACATCGGCGATGCCGCCACCAGTAAACATTTGTTTACTTCCCCATTCATAGATTTCTTGTTTTTTTTACTATTTTCTTATTTTGCGTAATTTTTGTGGCCTGTGAGGCCAAGATAAGGTGCAATGTATATATATACATTCGTTGTATGCAACAAATAATAGCATAAACATTAGTATCTTTATATTGTTTACAAAACTTGTTTACACAAATGAACAATACAAAAATCTTTATTACTATTGTTCTATAAATATATACAAAAGTGTCACTGGACATGTTCATAAACGTTCTGCAGCTTGTGGGAAACCTTTTAAACATGCACAGTGGTGTTTTCATTTCACACATAAAAAATGTTCCCGCATTTTTGGGGGGTTTTTGTATATGCAAACAAAAAATCTCTTCTGAGAGTTTTTTTCAAAGAGAGCAGGAGGGGTTTGGAGTTTCCAGGTTATTGGGGTGGGTCATTCCTTCCTTCCCCTTCCTTCCTTTTTCCTACATTCCTTCCTACCTTCCTTCCTACCTTTCCTTCCACCTTCCTTCCTATTCCTTCCTACCCCTCCCCCTCCTTCCTTCCTACCTTCCTTCCACCTTCCTTCCCCACCACCTTCCTTCCTTCCTTCCTTCCTTCCTTCCTTCCTTCCCCTTTTCCCCACCCCACCACCCCCCCCCCCACCCCACCCCCCCACCCACCACCACCCACCTTCCTTCCTTCCTTCCCCTTCCTTCCTTCCTTCCCCTTTCCCCCCCCCTTCCTTCCTTCCTTCCTTCCTTCCTTCCTTCCTTCCTTTATCTTCTTTCCTTTCTTCCTTTGGTTTTATAAAACACACATAGTCCCGGGCCTGCCTAGAACGGGGATGCTTCTGGAAGCTGGTTGTTGTGTCTGGGCACCTCCACCTTCCTTCCTTCCACATTCCTTTAACCCTTTTTTCCTACATTCCTTTTTCCCCTTTTTTCCTACATTCCTTCCTTCCTTTCATCTGCCCCTTTCTTCCCCTTCCCCTGATTTCTATATATAGAAAATAATCACTGGGGACTTAAAATTGTTTTTTTTGGAAGCTGGTTTTGTTTTTGGGGTATTCCTTCCTTCCTTCCTTCCTTCCAACCTTTCCTTCCAACCTTCCTTCCTTCCTTCCAACCTTCCCCAACCTTCCTTCCCCCTTCCTTCCCAAACCCCTTTCCCCCCTTCCAACCCCTTCCCTTTTCCCCAACCTTCCCCTCATGCCCCTTTCCTTTTTGCCCTTCCTTTTTTCATCTCCTTCCTTCCTTCCTTCTGGTTTTTATATATCCAAATAGTCACTGGGGACTTCATAGAACTTATATTAGGCTTTGGAAGGGTTTTTTTGGTGTGTGGACTTGTAAATGTGAGTCAGGGGGCGGCTGCTGTCAAAATGACATATTATACCACCACTCACCGTCAAAACCCATGGGGTCCCCAAACCTTTTTCCCCCGTCCTTTCCCAATTCGACCACTTGTCCTCTTTTGTACCACGCCCCCCCCGTCCCACTTTTCCCACCCCCCGCCCCTTTACCCCCTTACCCCCCCTTCCCACCCCCCCCCCCCTTACCCTGGGGCCCCCTTTCTTGCCACCCACTCTTAAAACCAACCTATTTCATTGTTTTAAATATATAAAACATATAATGACTGGGCACTTTCCATCAACTTCCCTACCGCTTAATTTTTGGGCTTCCTCTCATCTCCTTTCTTTTTTGTTCTTTCCTTCCTCTCACCTACTTCCTTTCTTTCTTTCCTTCCTTCCTTTCCTCCTTCCTTTTTTACTTCCTTTATCTCTTTTTTTCCCCTTCCTTCCCCTCATTTTTCCTTACTTTCTTCTTTTTCCTTCCTTCCTTTTGGATCCTGGGCATTGTTTGGGGCAAAACCCCCCCCAAAAACCTGAAATTCATCTTCAAAACTTCCATCTGTGTTGAGCTATCATTGAGGGAAAACAGTCCCAGATCCCGGGGGGTCGATAATTTTACCCTGGCATGCTGAAAAGGCTACTAAATTTCCCCACAATGCACCACTGGCTCCCTTTTTTTTTTTTAAGCCATGACACCAGACCCATTTCCCTGTAGGCCTACCAGCTTTTCCTGTTTGATTTGAGGCCCTAGAATTTTTTGGCGAAGATGGCCAAAAGTGGCTCGTAAGACGATATATACGACCGAAACAGTCAAAGGGTTAAGGAAGTAAATTCCGGGTAATGGCACTTGAGCAGCATTCGGGAACGCCCGCAAAACCGAGGGACCACTGTCACATGACAGAAATTGAGTTACGCCCCCTCACAGACAATTAAACCGTAAGTCAAGTTACCACTGTATTTTAAAGAGAAATTATGAAGTAAAATTGATTTGGGGGGTATAATGGTACATTTGATTGGGAAGTGACTTACATTGGTATTAATCCTGCTTTGTGAAAACAGTATGGACACACCACAAGAGTTCTGCAGTTTCTTTACTATTGTTTCTGATTTTTTTTTTTTGATCATGATATATCTAAACTTCTGTCAAGACAGATATTGAATGAGTGATATTGAGTGTGTTTCCTTTTCTTTTTTTTTTTTTTCTCCTTAATTTTTGTGGAGATGCCCGGGTAAATTAAATAACATGGTTCTGGTGGTATTATTAGTGAGAATTTTTTGGGTCCAGACAGCTTGGGCAAACAACGAATTTGTTATTGACTCGAGTTGTAGAACATGTTGAAAGGATAGTCATTGATGGCAAATACCATTTAATTTTAATCTCAATTGATGTTGATTAATGTGTGATATTTTTTAAAACAAAACTTTAAGGAAAAAGTTATAGAGGAAATTAGCACCCTCAACTTGCTTGGTTCCTTGATTCAAACCTTTCAGGAAATGGTATCCAAAGTTGCTTCACATTAAATTTTGTGTGCAGTGTTTATTTAATATAGATTGCTCTTTCATTGATTTCAACAAAAGATCCATTAGCAAATGCTAACTTTAATATTTATGTTAAAATGTGTAGCTTATGTTAAAATTTTGGATTATTTTAATTAAAGCCAGTTTTATAGCTATTAATTTTTGTTTTGTGTTACTTTGGCATTTTCATTATTTAAACCATTTTTATAAACTTTTCATGAGCTAGTTATTAAACCTCCTGTTTTTAAGACTAAATAACTTTTTTAGGAAATTTTAAAAAATTAACTGCTGTTTATATTTATTTTATTTATAATAAATTTCCTTTTAAAATTTCCACATCCATCCTTTGGTAATGGCAGTTGCCCTGCATGAGAAACTGACAAATATTTTGCATTCTAGAGGGATCTTCAGCGCACCCATCTAAGCATCTGGCCCAGAGTATTGAGGTACCTTCTGCTGTGTGTGTGTTAGTATTGTAGTGGTGAAGGGATTTATTGGTTACGGAGGATTATCATAAGGACAATTTGTGGTGAATTAGTAATTTTAGTTTCACTGGAGGCCTATGTGTTGGTTCTCCCCTTTAGTGAAAAATTGAGTAAAGTTTTTTGATGGTTAAATAGACCTTTACTAGGGGATTCATACATAAGAAATATTGTTTAATTACATTTTTCTTGTAAGGTTTGGCTTGGAAAATTACTTAAGCTTGAAGTACAGTATACATCATCCTTCATAGCATATCCTAACAAGCATAAGACAACATTTTTTTTCTGTGTTCTCAGATTTTTCTAAACATACCATATGTTCAGCTTTCCCTAATAATTAATCTATTTTGCTTATTAAGGGTGTATTTGATGCTAGTGAAAAAAATTGATTTTAAAGTGGTAGGCCACTGAACTACTGCCCATGCATCTCACTACTGACTACTAGTTTATGCAAGAAGCACTTATTGCAAATAAAATGGTGCCTTGGATATTCCATAAAGACAAAAATAAGTAAATTTTCTGAATCCAGTGACAAAAGATTATTACATGAATTTTATTTTTGAAATTTTTTTGTTTAAAATTTTATTTTGTAGAGTTTGAAAGGTTGCATTCTGATGTAGTTGGTTTTTACCTTATGGTGAATGAAAAAAAAACCTAAAACTTAAAAGTCTTGCAGGCTGTATAAAAATCTTATCACTTAAACTGGGGGTTCATCATCTCAACAGATTTTTCCCAAGTGACACAGTCTGTGATTTGAACCTTTATTCAACATGTAGAGTATGTATACCATAATTTCTCTTTAAAAGGGGTAAATATTTTTAACCCTTTTTTGTTGGGAGTTAATCATTAGAAACAGGATTTGATAATAGATACCCCGGGGGTATTTTGAAATATTGCCCAAACTCAAGGACTATGTACTACATACACTGTACAGTGAAATCTGAAAATCAAAAGGGGTTACATTTTGTGAAACTATGTCTTTGGGAAAAATCTTCTTAGGTAATTATGAACAGAGGAACAGGGGTATTTAAAAATTTTTGTATTTAAGGTGTTTGGGGGGGGGTGACAGTGAAGTCAAAAAGGGTGATTTTTCTGAAGGTTCATGAATCTGATTCATCAGAAGTGATGACTGAATTTATGTGTGGTGGAGATTGAAGTGGTGGCTATGATTACTGATGTTGGGGGGGAAATGTTTTGGGAAAGAAACTGGACTTGGAAAAAGAAGTGATGGTCACCTGCTCTGCTTGAAGCACGGTTAATGGGTTCATTTTTTTTTTTCATCATGTCGGCCGCCCCCACCTAGGCAGGGTGACCCAAAAAAAAAGAAAACCCCCATAAAGAAAATATTTCAAATCATTCAAATTTCACCTCACTCATAATAATCACTGTTTTTGCAGGGGCCCAGATACGACAGTTTAGAACAGTCCCCCCAAACTGTCACTATCCCAGACCCCCTTTAAAAGTGCAGGCATTGTACTTTCCATTTCCACACCTCTACCAAACATAATCCAACAAATTTTCTGTCTGGGAAATCATAACATCACAATTGCAAAAATCACAGACCAGGTGAGCTCGAACCCGGCCGGGCAACCACTGACCTGTGAGTTTTGGGACTCACCTACCATGATTTTGATTCCATTTTCTGTGATTTTTTTTGTTCATTTATAAAATAAATAAATAAAAAAAAAATTTTTTTTATTTCTTTGCAAGTATACATAAAATTGGATTAAAACCATAAAACTAAAATGCGGAGACCCACTGGCATGCCAGGCATTGGGGGCAGCAATCTAATGACTTATATACTATGTACATAATACTAGAAAATTTGATTGAGTATATTCTAGTTATATATTTTATTTCAAATTCAAATGATGATATTATACTGTTAAATTGAATTATAATATTTTAAATTGAAAAATTTTTAGGGGATGATAATAAAAAATTGAGATTATCTTAAGGTAAATAACATTGAGCATTTTTTAAAGTAGTTTACAGTATGAGATTTTTGTTAGGGGAAGTAGGTGATTTTGAGAAGTCTTAAATTGATTTTCAGACAAGGTTAACTTAATATTTACTGGTAATAAATTTCCCAGATTCTGGGGCCCTTTATGTATAAAATTTTTTACATTGGTTGGTATGGACTCGGGTATGTCAAAAAGTGATCTGTGTCTTGTGTTGTGGCGTGGGACCTATTAAAGTTGTTGAGGAGAATTTTGAGCGAAGGGTTGATATTGGCATAGTTATTTCACACTTCTTTGTGACAGGTTATTGAAGTTTTATATTGGCATTAGCATCTGCATCCTCATTTTCTTTGACCTAAATCTTGATCATCTGTTTAATGCTATCATTTTTCAGCTACTCATAATTTGATAAAGTAGTCTGCCCCGTTTCTGGTGCATGTCTTCAAAATTTTCTCACACTAAAGTTCCAGCCTAAGAATCCATTCTGGATTTTTAAATTTTTGGGAAAATTATTGAAATTATTCACTTCCTCTTTCCACAACTACTTCCAGCAGGCATTGAAGGTCATCTTTTAGGCCTCATCATTTACCACCTTGATATTTTTATACTCTGTTGTAATTTACTTCTCCCAACATGTTATTAAATTCATTCCGTTCCTTTAACCCTTTACTGTCCAAACGTGATCATGTTCTTACCTAGCACTCCAAACGTAGATCAACGTTTTATTTTTCCTGCTTCCAAATCTGGCACAATTGGCCTGAGATGCCTGGTCAGTATAGAATGGGTCTTAATGCTTGGTGTGCACAGTAGTATTAAAAAGATCTGGGACCACTTAATACCTTGTGGGAGCACCATTTCAATTGAGCACCAGCTAAGAGCAAACAGCATGGCAAACACCATGGTTTTACTGATGTCATGTCGTATTAACACCCCCTTTAAGAGGAAAGTGATGTTGACCCTGAGTTTAGTGACTTTGAAATGGATGTGGTCACAAGTGGTCGAGGAAATATAAAAACCTCAATAATAACCCATTTGTGCAACATCCTTTCAATTTTTATACCACTAGTAGTGTCATCCTGCCAGAATGTTTTATTACCTATGCCCTAAGTAAAGAGAAAAAATCTGGAACGGTAATATGTGTTCAGCAGGCCGGCTGACTGGCTGGCGGCTGGGTGGGTGGGTGTTTGGCTGGCTGGTGATTGACTTTGGCTGTCTCTGTTTTCCATCTGTCTGTCTGTATCTATTTTCTCTCCCCTGTCTGTCTTTCTCACGGTACACATAAATACCTTATTATACATAGTGTAAATTACCTTGGATAACCCAAAAATCCAGACAAAGTGCTGTACTGTGCTTGTAGATATAAGGTGTAATAAGCATGACTGGCAAGTAATATGCATTTTCCTTTGTTCAGGAATCAGGCGGGCGACTCTGCATCGGGTGTAATACCTATTGGTTCATGAGTGGCCTCTCTCTGAGACAGAAAGAGAGACAAGCGAGACAGATAAACAGACAGTTAGACAGATAGACACAGACAGACAGGCAAACAAACAGATAGACATGTTTATGTGTAACAGTGAAAACAAAGCCAAAGGCAGTCCCCGATCATCAAGTGCCTACACTGCTGCACTGTCAGCAGTGGGTGACACCATCCCGTGTTTAAAGGGTTTCATATACTCAGCGTGTCTAAAACATTGCTGGGACCTAAAAAATACTTTTATATATTTCTAGACAATAGATGTGACAAAGCGGTAAAAGTTCACCTGTCTGTGTTTTTCACACAAATTCAGAGCCCTGCAGTGCGTAGATCTACTTTTGGACAGTTTGGGTTAAGTCTAGGAAACATAGTAAAATGTAAGCATTGATAATAATTTTGGGGCACTAATCTTCCCTTGGTCTATGGCTGCAGCATTAAAGTTGTCTTGGAAGGCAAGAACTAAAATGTCAGGATACAAATCACATAGGTCAGATAGGTGACAGAAGCATTGTCAAAGAGGAGGAGGGCTTTTAAAAAACAATTTCATATAGTATTTCAAATAAGCCTTAACTCAGGTTCAAAAAATATTTAAAAACATTTGCTAAAAAAGGCTTTGTTGATGCGGCTTTTTTATTGGACCTTTAAAAAAAACTGGCTGGGTTTTGTCTTAGCTCTTGGAGTAAGATTAAAATAAGGGCTTTTAAAAAGCATTGGTTTGGTCATTTCCCCATCACAGTTGCATAAAGGGTGGTAGCAGTGTTATATGTGTCTAATTTATAACAACATTCTTTAAAAAATTTTTTGTCATTGAATATGGAAATAGTGTTTAAAAATTTTAATTGCCATTATAAGCCATGGACTCAGGTCAGTTGCTTTATCTTTTAAACCCAGGGAAGGGGGGGGGTAAATAATCTGTTTGGGGGGAAATTTTTTGATTCAAACCCACAATGCATAATTGTTTAAACCCTACATACAGTTTTCCATAGCCACAATGCACAGCTGTTTGAAAAATACATGCAATTTCCTTTGCAGTCGTTTTTAATATGCCCCTGTTCCTTTTCAATACCTAAAAGACCATAAAGTGAAATACTTTTTTTTTTGAAGCACAAAATTATTCAAAATTTTTTGATTAGTGTTTTTATCATAATCATGCAAAACACGATACCATGTTGGGTTTTTCAACTCAAGGGGAGGGAAAAATTGATTGGTGCCACCCAAAGTGAGACAACATCTTTTTTTTTACATTCAGGCGTTTTCCTCTGCTGACTGGGGGTCTGTAGAGTTGCCTTTATAAATTTTTTGCATTTTGCAGGCTGTCCCTCTTCCCCAAATTGTCTGCTCCTATTTCCCAAAAAAAGTTTTCACTATTACCATTTCCACTATCATTCATAACCTCATATCTT
>WNWK01016982.1:0-43492 GCA_009830355.1 Cherax destructor
ACGGTCTTTGAGACTTTCTTGGAAATTTGTTGTATATGTGTCTGAAATTTGAAGCCACTGTCAAGATGGATTCCTAAGAATTTTCCCTCTGTGAGTTTTGTGATAAGGGACCCATTTATCATTATGTTAAGTGGTGCGTTTGTAGCTCTGTTCCCAAACTGAATAAAATAGGTTTGATCAATATTGAGAGTAAGTTTGTTAGTCATCATCCAGGTAGATATTTTCTGCAATTCAGTATTTACAGAGTTGGCTAGTATGTCTGGGCTTGGGTGCGAGATAACGTATGTAGTGTCATCTGCAAATAGTATGGGTTTGAGTAGTTGAGATGCATTTAGTAGGTCGTTAATGTAAATGAGAAAGAGAAGTGGGCCAAGAACACTTCCCTGTGTGAAAGAGATCATAGAAAAATATGAAAGCGGTGTACGTGTGGCACAGCTCTCCAGGATGTTTGGGAAGGCTCATTCAACCATCACTTCCATCTTGCTGAAGAAAAAGGAAATCAAGGACGCTGATGTTGCGAAAGGGGTGAATATGCTAACGAAAAATAGATCGCAAATAATCGAAGTTGTTGCTTTTGTGGATCAGACAAAAAGAGTTAGCAGGAGATAGTGTTACACAGTCAATAATTTGTGAAAAGGTAAGGCAGTTGCATGACGATCTCATAAGAAAAGTCCTGGAACGAGTGCTGATGTTGATGAATTCAAGGCCAGCAAAGGCTGGTTCGAAAATTTCAAGAAGCGAAGTGGCATACACAATGTTGTAAGGCATGGAGAGGCTGCAAGTTCTGAAAAATTTGCTGCTGAAAAATTTGTTCATGAATTCAAGGGGTACATAGAGGCTGAACAATTCAAACCCCAACAAGTGTTCAAGAGGACCTACATCACGAAGGAGGAAAATGCACTGCCAGGACACAAGCCTATGAAAGACAGACTAACTCTCATGTTGTGTGGCAATGATAGTGGTGATTTCAAAGTGAAGCCTTTACTCTTGTATCACTCTAAAAATCCAAGAGTGTTCAAGAAGTACAGTGTTGCCAAGGCTAATTTATGTGTGTTTTAGAAGTCTAACACTAAGGCATGGATCACCAGGGAAATTTTCCTTGATTGGTTCAATGAAGTGTTTGGCCCCAGTGTGAAGAAATACCTCCTGGGAAATAAATTGCCACTAGAGACCTGCAGCAAATGGTTAGTAGACAACAAACTATCGTTACATCTCGGGAAAACAGAAGCCATACTCTTTGGCACGAAATATAAACTGAAAAGGGTAAATAATTTTAATGGCCGGTGTAATGGGGAACCCATCATTTCAGTTTCCTCAGTAAAATATCTGGGAATCCCCTTTGACCCATGCATGTCAGGAGAATTGATAGGGAACAGTATAGTAAAGAAAGCGAATGCCAGACTGAAGTTCCTCTACAGACAAGCACAGTGTGTACCTACCGAGGCTCGCAGAACCCTATGTCTAGCCCTTATACAATGTCATATGGACTACGCTTGCTCTTCATGGTACTCTGCCTTGACAAAAAAACTGAAAGATAAACTGCAAATCACCCAGAACAAAATGGTAAGATTCATCCTGGACCTGGGCCCAAGAGAACATGTAAGCCAGGATGAATTACAACAATTGGATATGCTGAAGGTTGAAGACAGAGTAAAACAACTTAAGTTAAATAGAAGGGGTTTACCCCACAAACGGTTGGGTTTAGTCCTGACTCTTTAGTCCCCACTTCCCCCTCGCCCCTAGTGGGTCCTTACCTGTGAGTCTCTGAATGAATGAAGTTAAATGAAGTTTATAAAGTTGCTCACAAACAGTGTCCAGAATATCTTGCTGCCAATTTTGTCAAGGCTGGGAACCAAAGCAATCATAGTACGTACTAGGGGGAGAGAGCACAACTTTGTAGTACCCACAGTCAGTGGCCAGGCTTCAAACACCTTTTATTGTACAGCAATAAAGGAATGGAAAAGACTGCCTGCACATGTCAAAGCCAGTCATAGCACGTGCCAGTTCAAGAAGAGAGCCAAAAGGTACCTAATGAATGTAGCGACAGAAAGGGAGGAGAATGATTTTTTATTTTTTTAACTAACAAACATGTAAATGTAAATAATAACTCTTTTTACCTTATTCCTAGTATACGTATATCCTTTATAATATAATAACATATATCTCCTACAATGTATAATATTAAGGTACTAAAAGGACCCCAATGGAAATAAGTCACTCTGTCTGACTTTTTGGGTTATCCTAGGTTCTCTACACATATGCTGATATGTATGATAATCTATGTAAATGTATTTGTGTATACCTGAATAAACCTACTTACTTAAGTGCCTCCTGGTAATGGACAATGCTCCTGCTCATCCTCCAGACTTGGAAGAACAAATGGTGAAATATTTTAAGTTCATCAAAGTGAAGTTCTTGCCCCCTAATACCACTCCTCTCCTCCAGCCCATGGACCAGCAGGTCATTTCAAACTTCAAAAAACTCTACACCAAAGCAATGTTTCAAAGGTGTTTTGACATAACCTCAGACACTACTTTGACCCTAAGAGAGTTCTGGAAAGATCACTTCAATATCCTTAATTGCATACGCCTTATAGGTAAGGCTTGGCAGGAAGTGACTCCCAGGACAATGAACTCTGCTTGGAGAAAATTGTAGCCAGATTGTGTTGAAAAGAGGGATTTTGAAGGGTTTGGGGATGACTCTGACAGCCCTATGCCAGTTGTGGAAAAAATTGTGGAATTGGGGACGTCCATGGGGATGGAGGTTAGTGGTGAGGATGTGGAAGAGTTGGTGGTGGACCACGATGAAGAACTAACCACTGAAGAGCTGGTGGACCTTAATCTGAAAGAACAACAGACCAAAGCTCAGGAAATTGCTTCAGAGGAGGAGGAAGGGAGAAGGAAGAAGTTGCTTTCTTCAGAGATTAAGGAGATGTGTACAATGTGGACTAGGATGGAAAAATTGGTGGAGGAGCATCACCCTGACAAAGCTGTTGCAGGCCGTGTATGTGACATGTTCAATGACACTGTCTTGTCACATTTTAGGGACATTTTAAAGAACTGCCAGAAACAGACCTTTCTGGACAGTTATTTTGCAAGAAAGGAATCCAGTTACTCTCAACCTGGTCCTAGTGCCATTAAAAAACAAAGAAGGGAAGTAACCCCAGAAAAGGACTTGGTACCTGAAGTGTTCATGGAAGGGGATTCCCCTTCCAAACACTAGCAACACCACTACCTTCTCCCATCATTCATTTCTTCCACACATCAACAACTCTTCAATAAAGGTAAGTGTCAATTTATTACTATTTTATAATATGTTCAGTATATATCTCGTTGTTTTCTGTGTAGATAAATGTAGATATAATGTGTAAAAAAATTTTTTTTTACATACTTTTGGGTGTCTGGAACAAATTAATTTGATTTACATTATTTCTTATGGGGAAAATGGTTTTGAAAATTGTCCATTTTGAAAATTGGTGGCCTCTCAGGAACGGATTAATCACGATTTTCAAGGGTCCACTGTAAATAAGCCATGGAGTTGATATTACTGAAATATTCAAGGAGTATTTTGTCCTGTCTCCAGACAAACTCTCGTCCACCGCCAACGCCGCCACATATATGACATATATTATTAATTCTAGAGTATAAATCAGGTTTCTATGTTATTTATATTGTGTATTATGTCATATTATATGAATTGTAATAGATAAATAAGCCGTATAGATGATATTAGCAAAATATTGAAATACAGTAGACCCTCATTTAGCACAACTTTATGTTGCACATTATGGGTATTGCACAATTGAAGAATTGCGGCACATTATTATCTAACATGACGTAAAATTGATATTACACGGTTAGCGGGAGGGGAAAAATTTTGATCACGCGATCGCTCACGGTGGGGTTAAACCATTGAGTCAGTAGGGAGTCCTACTGCCACCCTCACCCACCCACGCATCCCTCCCAGCATTCAATTTGGTTCATACGTGTGCAGGTCGTACAATAATCGGGAAGCTAACTGTGTTTATTTACATACATTTTCTCATTTCCATTGCATTTTGATAAATCTGCCAAGCAATTATGGCACCAAGTAAGCATACAAGAAAAGGTTTAAGCGTTCAAATCTAGGAATTACAAAGAAAATCGAGATACAGTGGACCCTCGAAAATCGGCTCCTTTAAATATAGACGAATTTGAAAATAGGCCACTATTTTTGGTAAAATATTGGCATGATATTCGTCCGTTAGCTTAAAAATCGGCGGTCGTTTCAAACGCGTCTGCCGCCTGGGCACATAAACACCCCATTGAGCGTCAGTATGCCATTGTTTACCAGTGACTGACTGCCACCCACATTCATACCATACATTTTGTCATTATTCCATTGTTTTTAGTACTTATAACTGCTAAATAAGTGACCATGGGCCCAAAGAAAGCTCCTAGTGCCAGCCCTGTGGTAAAGAGTGTAGCAGGGATGCAGGGAGTGTAGCAGGGATGCAGGGAGTGTAGCAGGGATGCAGGGAGTGTAGCAGGGATGCAGGGAGTGTAGCAGGGATGCAAGGAGTGTAGCAGGGATGCAGGGAGTGTAGCAGGGATGCAGGGAGTGTAGCAGGATGCAGGGAGTGTAGCAGGGATGCAAGGAGTGTAGCAGGGATGCAGGGAGTGTAGCAGGGATGCAGGGAGTGTAGCAGGATGCAGGGAGTGTAGCAGGGATGCAGGGAGTGTAGCATGAATGCAGGGAGTATAGCAGGGATGCAGGGAGTGTAGCAGGATTCAGGGAGTGTAGCAGGATGCAGGGAGTGTAGCAGGGATGCAGGGATTGTAGCAGGGATGCAGGGAGTGTAGCAGGGATGCAGGGAGTGTAGCAGGGATGCAGGGAGTGTAGCAGGGATGCAGGGAGTGTAGCAGGATGCAGGGAATGTAGCAGGAATGCAGGGAGTGTAGCAGGGATGTAGGGAGTGTAGCAGGGATGCATGGAGTGTAGCAGAGATGCAGGGTGTAGAACAGGGATGCAGGGAGTGTGCAGGGATGCAGGGAGTGTAGCAGGGATGCAGGAAGTGTGCAGGATGCAGGGAGTGTAGCAGGATCAGGAGTGTAGCAGGAAGGCAAGGACCTGGTACCTGAAGTGTTAATGGAAGGGGATTTCCCTTCCAAACACTAGCAACACCTCCTTCCTCTCCCCTCCTTCCTTCTTCCACACATCAACAACTCTTCAATAAAGGTAAGTGTCAATTTATTACTGTTTTATACAATAGATATAAAATGTAGATAAATGTACATTTTATGTAAAATATATATTTTTTAAATACTTTTGGGTGCCTGGAACGGATTAATTTGATTCACAATTTTTCTTATGGGGAAAATAGTTTTGAAAGTTGTCCATTTTGAAAATAGGCGGACTCCCAGGAACGGATTATGGACGATTTTTAAGGGCCCGCTGTATTAGATAAGCTTAAGAGTGGCTCACGTGTGGTGGATATAGTGAGGGCCTATGGCCTTAATGAAGCGTTAGTTCGTACAATTAGGAAGAATGAGGTGAATATACGAGCTTGTGTAATGAATAACCCAAAGTTTGAGCTCATGAAAAGAATGACACGTAGGTCCCAACAAGTAAATAAAACAGAAAACTTGTTGCTTGAGTGAATCGAAAAGAAAACAAAGAAAGGTGCACCACTTAATTTCCTCTTAATTAGGGAAAAGGCCTTACAGTTGTTTAAAGCAGTGTGTGATATGGAAGGAAAGCCTGAAAACGAGTGTGTTTAGCGCAGGCTGGTTCCAGAACTTTAAGTTGCATTATAAGTTACATAATATTAAGTTTGCTGGTGAAAGTGCTTCAGCTGACCATACAGCAGCAAGTAATTTCCCTGCTGAATTTCAGGAACTTATTTCTGAGGGTGGCTATGAGCCACAAAGTGTTTAATGCTGACGAGACAAGTGTTTTCTGGAAGAAAATGCCAACACGAACTTATATCAGTCAGCAAGAGAAAAGTGCACCGGGCTTCAAGACAGCAAAGGATCGCTTCACCTTGCTCCTTTGCGGTAATGCATCAGGTGATTTCAAGTGTAAGCCCATGGTTATTTACCACTCTAAGACTCCTCGTGCTTTGAAAGGTGTGGATAAAAACACCTTACCAGTAATTTGGAAGTCAAACCAGTCAGCATGGATGACAGAGGAAATATTTATTGACTGGTTTAAGCATCACTTTATTCCTGAAGTCAAATTTTACCTGCACAGCAAGAACCTTGCATTCAAGGCTCTCTTCATTCTTGATAATTCCCGTACTCATCCACAAGATTTGCTGGATGTGACCCCACATGTAAAAGTTGTATTTTTACCTCCAAATACAACATCTCTGATTCAACCACTGGACTGGGGAGTTATTAGGACATTCAAGTGTAACTACACAAAAAAAGTTATAAAAAAAACTAGTTGCATAAATGGACTCTGACTCCAACCTGGCAGGACCAAGCTTCTGGAGTAAATTTAACATTGCAGATGTCATCAGCTATACTAGAAGTGCATGAAATGAAGTGCCCTAATCAACATTAAATGCAGGCTGGGGAAAGTTATGGCCTTCTTTCACTGGTTTTCCCTTGCTTGAGAGTGAAGTTCAGGAAATTGTTCAGCTGGCAAGGAGATTACCAGGTGATGGTATTGAAGATATGAATGAAGAAGATGTGAATGAACTCTTAGAAGATGATGATGATGAAGACAGGAGTCCAGAGGAAATGTTAGTAGAGTTTAACCCTTTAAGGGTTTCGGCCGTACTAGTACGGCTTACGTGCCAGGGTTTTCCACGTACTAGTATGCATAAATTCTAGCGGCTTCAAATTAAGGGGGAGAGAGCTGGTAAGCCTGCATGGGATAGAATGGGTCTATGTGGTAAGTGTGTGCAGTAGGAAAAACATCTATGCACCCGCATTGCATTGTGGGAGTGGTAATTCAGTGCACCTTTGTCACCAAGCCATGCGGTAAGGAATACTTCGCTCCGGCAGTGTGAGTGGTAGCGTAGGCAGTGGGGGGGGGGAAGAGAATGGGGTGGGTAAATTACCTAGGATAACCCAAAAAAATCCAGACTGGCAAATAATATGTATTGACTCAGATGTGGCAATGTTGGTTCACTAGTCACTGCCTCTGAGACAGAGAAAGAAAGAGAGACAGAGAGAGACAGAGACAGAGAGAGACAGAGACAGAGAGAGACAGAGACAGACAGACAGCCAGATAAAACAGTGAAAACAAAAAAAAGGGAAGGCAGTGTACCATCATTTGTCAAATGTCATCACTCTCATTGTTTGGTGATAAGACGAGGCTAACCCCTTACCCTTGGCTGGCTGGCTGGCTGGCAGGGAGACAGGGAGGCAGGCAGGGAGGTAGGCAGGGATGCCAGCTGGTCAGCTAGCTAGCCAGCCAGCTAGCCAGCCAGCTGGTCAGCTAGCTAGCCAGCCAGCTGCTCAGCCAGCAAGCCAGCCGGCTGGCCATCCATGCAACCAGCTGTTCAGCCAGCCAGCTGGTCAGCTAGCCAGCCAGCTGGTCAGCTAGCCAGCCAGCTGGTCAGCTAGCCAGCCAGCCAGCTGGTCAGCTAGCCAGCCAGCCAGCTGGTCAGCCAGCCTGCCAGCCAGGCAGCCGGCTAGCTGGTCAGCCAGCCAGCAAGCCAGCCAGCCGGCTGGTAATCTATCCAGCCAGCTGTTCAGCCAGCCAGCCAGTCAGCCAGCTGGTCAGCAAGCCAGCCAGCCAGCTGGTCAGCTAGCCAGCCAGCTGGTCAGCTAGCTAGCCAGCCAGCTAGCCAGCCAGCTGGTCAGCTAGCTAGCCAGCCAGCTGGTCAGCTAGCCAGCCAGCCAGCTGGTCAGGTAGCCAGCCAGCCAGCTGGTCAGCTAGCCAGCCAGCCAGCTGGTCAGCCAGCCTGCCAGCCAGCTGTTCAGCCAGCCAGCTGGTCAGCTAGCCACCCAGCTGGTCAGCTAGCTAGCCACCCAGCTGGTCAGCTAGCCAGCCAGCCAGCTGGTCAGGTAGCCAGCCAGCCAGCTGGTCAGCTAGCCAGTCAGCCAGCTGGACAGCCAGCCTGCCAGCCAGCCAGCCGGCTAGCTGGGCAGCCAGCCAGCCGGCTGGCAATCCATCCATTCAGCCAGCCAGTCACCCAGCTGGTTAGCAAGCCAGCCAGCCAGCTGGTCAGCTAGCCAGCCAACTGGTCAACTAGACAGCCAGCCAGCCAACTGGTCAGCAAGCCAGCCAGCCAGCCTGCTAGCTGGTCAGCCAGCAAGCCAGCCAGTCGGCTGGCCATCCATCCAGCCAGCTGTTGAGCCAGCCAACCAGCCAGCACGTGACTCCTCGCAGCAACAAGCCTAGTGTCATAATTTATAATATTACATCCTACTCAAATAAAAGCTAAGTCAAATATAAGTCAAATAATAGTCCAATAATAGTATAAAGCACGATATTAACAATTTAGCTATTATCGAGAATATCAGCAATATAAAATTTTAGAAAATGGAAATATACATCAATCACATATAAATATATATATACATTGGGGCCCAATCTGGGGCCGCAATATCAGCTAGCCAGCCAACTGGTCAGCTAGCCAGCCAACTGGTCAGCAAGCCAGCCAGCCAGCCTGCTAGCTCGTCAGCCAGCAAGCCAGCCAGTCGGCTGGCCATCCATCCAGCCAGCCAACCAGCCAGCTGGTCAGGTAGCCAGCCAGCCAGCTGGTCAGCTAGCCACCCAGCTGGTCAGCTAGCTAGCCAGCCAGCTGGTCAGCTAGCCAGCCAGCCAGCTGGTCAGCTAGCCAGCCAGCCAGCTGGTCAGGTAGCCAGCCAGCCAGCTGGTCAGCTAGCCAGCCAGCCAGCTGGTCAGCCAGCCTGCCAGCCAGCCAGCCGGCTAGCTGGGCAGCCAGCAAGCCAGCCAGCCGGCTGGCAATCCATCCAGCTAGCCAGCCAGTCACCCAGCTGGTTAGCAAGCCATCCAGAAAGCTGGTCAGCTAGCCAGCCAACTGGTCAACTAGACAGCCAGCCAGCCAACTGGTCAGCAAGCCAGCCAGCCAGCCAGCCAGCCTGCTAGCTGGTCAGCCAGAAAGCCAGCCAGTCGGTTGGCCATCCATCCAGCCAGCTGTTGAGTCAGTCAACCAGCCAGCACGTGACTCCTCCCAGCAACAAGCCTAGTGTCATAATTTATAATATTACATCCTACTCAAATAAAAGCTAAGTCAAATATAAGTCAAATAATAGTCCAATAATAGTATAAAGCACGATATTAACAATTTAGCTATTATCGAGAATATCAGCAATATAAAATTATAGAAAATGGAAATATACATCAATCACATATAAATATATATATACATTGGGGCCCAATCTGGGGCCGCAATATCAGCTAGCCAGCCAACTGGTCAGCAAGCCAGCCAGTAAGCCTGCTAGCTGGTCAGCCAGCAAGCCAGCCAGTCGGCTGGCCATCCATCTATCCAGCCAACCAGCCAGCTGGTCAGGTAGCCAGCCAGCCAGCTGGTTAGCTAGCCAGCCAGCCAGCTGGTCAGCCAGCCTGCCAGCCAGCCAGCCGGGTAGCTGGTCAGCCAGCAAGCCAGCCATCCGGCTGGTAATCCATCCAGCCAGCTGTTCAGCCAGCCAGCCAGCTGGTCAGCAAGCCAGCCACCCAGCTGTTCAGCCAGCCAACTGGTCAGCTAGCCAGCCAACTGGTCAGCAAGCCAGCCTGCTAGCTGGTCAGCCAGCAAACCAGCCAGTCGGCTGGCCATCCATCCATCCAGCCAACCAGCCAGCTGGTCAGGTAGCCAGCCAGCCAGCTGGTCAGCTAGCCAGCCAGCCAGCTGGTCAGCCAGCCTGCCAGCCAGCCAGCCGGGTAGCTGGTCAGCCAGCAAGCCAGACATCCGGCTCGCAATCTATCCAGCCAGCTGTTCAGCCGGCCAGCCAGCTGGTCAGCTAGCCAGCCAGCTGGTCAGCTAGCCAGCCAGCTGGTCAGCTAGCCAGCCAGCTGGTCAGCTAGCTAGCCAGCCAGCTGGTCAGCTAGCTAGCCAGCCAGCTGGTCAGCTAGCTAGCCAGCCAGCTGGTCAGCTAGCTAGCCAGCCAGTTGGTCAGGTAGCCAGCCAGCCAGCTGGTCAGGTAGCCAGCCAGCCAGCTGGTCAGCTAGCTAGCCAGCCAGCTGGTCAGCCAGCCTGCCAGCCAGCCAGCCGGCTAGCTGGGCAGCCAGCAAGCCAGCCAGCTGGCTGGCAATCCATCTAGCCAGAGAGCCAGTCAGCCAGCTGGTCAGCAAGCCAGCCAGCCAGCTGGTCAGATAGCCAGCCAACTGGTCAACTAGCCAGCCAGCCAGCCAACTGGTCAGCAAGCCAGCCAACCAGCCTGCTAGCTGGTCAGCCAGCATGCCAGCCAGTCGGCTGGCCATCCATCCATCCAGCCAGCCAGCCAGCTGGTCAGCCAGCCAGCCAGCTGGTTAGTAAGCCAGCCAGCCAGCTGGTCAGCCATTCAGCCAGCAGCTATTGTGTAGTATACAAGGAGTGTATATATACAAAATATGGTTTATATTGGTCTCACAGGACATAAAAGTTACTTGACAAAATAAAATGTTAAAAATAAAAGAAAAAAGTATAAAAAAATAAACTATTACCGGGTGACAGGCAGTCGGTGATGTTGCCGCAAGCGGTTCACTTTTGGTCAACTTCAATCCTCTATATCTCGGTAAGTATTGATTGCAAAAATGTTTTGTTTAGCCTATCAGATTTAAAAAAAAAAATATTATTTCATAAGAAAAATTAATTTTTTTTGTTTGAAATTCTGCGACCCTGAGAACGAGATTCTGACAGAGCCCTGCAACCCTGAAAGGGTTAATGCACAGATACAAGGGAGGGAGATAACAGAAGATGAAGAAGAACCTGAAGAAAAACAGTTAACATTGCAGAAGTTATGTGAGCAGTTCTATAATATTAGTAAAATTGCAGACTTTTTCACTGAAGAGGACCCTGACAAAGCTAGAAGCAGGGCTTTGAAACGGGGTCTAGACCAGCTGATGATGCTTTACCGTCAGCTGTATAATGTAATGAAGAGTAAAAGAGCCCAGAGATCCATTACAGAATTTATGCACACTGCAATACAACCATTGACTTCAGTACCAGAACCTCTACCATCCACTTCTACTGACAACCAACAACCATCCACCTCAGCCCAGTAGGGCCACACCATCCATATCCACTCTCTTCACAACAAACATCATTACCCACAATTTAAGGTAAGAAATACTATTATTTCTATTGTATTTGTAGTCTTAATCAGTAATATATCGTGAGAATGAACTACAATTACATATTCGCCTTCAATTTTTGCAAGATCTGTTGGTCTAAAAAAACTTGTTTGGCTTTTTGGGGACTCCCAGGAACGTAACCCTATTTTTCTCATTAGTTCTTTTAATTATCTAACACGATTTTACCTAACACGACGTTTTTCAGGAACGTAACTACCATGCTAAATGAGGGTCCATTGTATCTTGTCTTGCCTCCTGAGAACCAGAATGGATTAATTGCATTTTAATTAATTTAAATGAGGAAAACTGACTCTGCAAATAAGCAAATCCAGGTGTGAGAAAGGTCATGGAACGGATTAAACTCGTAAGTAGAGGTTCCACTGTATATACATTTTCATTAATCCGCTTATGATATTTTTCATAATAATATAAGAAAGACAGTACATATCATATACACATAAAACATACAACCATAGTATAACATATTGACATAACATGAGGTTGTGGTAGCCGAGCGGCTTGTAGTAGGGATGGCAAGAATTCGTTTTCTTTAGTCCAACACCAAATAATCTGTGTACAGTTTAATAATAATAATACAGTAGACCCCTGGTTAACGAAAAAACTTCATCCCAGAAGTCTGCTCAAGTGCCATTACCGAACGAATTTACTTCCTTAAGAAATAATGTCACGTAGGTTAGTCTATTTCAGACCCCCAAAAATACACTTCCACAAGCACTTACAATATTATACTTACATAATTGTACGATTTCCGGGGTGTTTGTTAACTGGGGGTCCACTGTAGTATCTTTATTTCTACAAGCACATGTACAAGGTATACAGACATAGCTGACATCAATGACATACTACACAGAAAGCTCTGTGTTATGCGGAGCATTTCAAGCAACTTAGGTCAATTTTGTCCCAGGATGTGACCCTCACCGCTCAACTAACACCCAGGTATGTATTTTACCGATGAATGAACAGGAACTGCATATAAATGTAGATAGATAATGTGTGTGTAAAATTGTGACGCTGATTCAACCTTCGAGAAATTTCGAGGAGGGGGGAGGGGAGAACCAGTGTCGGGGAGGAATACATGGGAGATGCTCAAAATATGGTGATGTAGTACTGGATGTACAAAATACGTAGGTTAATAATCGGACAACATCGAGACAGAAAATGAGTGTAATGGCTTGAATCATGTATTGATAATTTAGCCAAACAGCACACTCTCTCACAAATTATTTACGTTGATGGTTCTGTTCACCAATCCACTGGTGCAGCTGGTAGTGCTGCTGTTGTCATACAGAGTGATGGCTCTCTTAAAGAAATTGGAGCACGCATCAATAACTGGGCCTCTACCCTTCAGACAGAAATGTTTGCCATACTCCTTGCACTCAAATGCGTCCATGTATCTAAGGTTAACTCTCTAATTGTAACTGATTCTCTGTCATCCATAAATGCTCTCAACTCATCAAGTATAACTTGTAGCATGCTCGTGTCAGAAGCCAGGCACAGGTATGGTAGGATTCTGGATAGTAGAGTCAGAGTGCACATGCTGTGGATTCCATCTCACATTGGTCTTCAGATGCATGATAGAACTGATAAATTGGCTAAGTTTTATGCTTTCAAAGAGGGGATAGATTACAATCTTGGCTTGTCAGTTAGCAGTTTGAGAACAATAATACGAAAAGAACTTCAACTGAATTTTATTGACTTAAGACTCAGGGAGTTTGACACCAGTCAGTCCATCTATCATCATTCTATCATGCAGGAGGAGCCACATGTCTATGGTGCATCAACAAAATAAGCAGACTCTTGGATGTCACTACCGCCCGCCTCCGTCTGGGTTACAAGTATCTTTGGCAGGTTAAATCACCACCACCAGATGTAGACCAAACAAGATGTAAACTTTGCCAGTTGGATTATTGTCACATCCTGCGTCATTATGTATTGGAGTGCGATCAAATTAATGAATTCAGAGACTACTCATTCAGAAATGTTCAAGATATGTCAAAGTATTTTATCCAGTTTAGTTTGATATCTTTATTATGCACCCCATACCCATCCTGTGGGCGGTAGTCAAAAGATTACAGAGGTACATAATGGGTCCAGGGACTGGACCTCAAAGTTTGATGGCTGAGCAAGTTACAAAGGTAATGAACTCAGATGGTCACAATCATGACAAGTTACAAAGGTATTTGCAGATTACAGAGGTATATATAGGGTCCAGAGACTGGGCCCCAAAGTTTTGATAGCTGAACAAGGTACAATGGTAATTAATTCACTAGTTACAAGGTAATGAATCATGTAAGTAAATTTACTTACGTCTGTACATGGTTGCACTCATGAACAAATTATAAAGCAATGAGCAATCTATTAGTCTACACCCAGCCACAACTGTAATGAGTTATTGGTGCAAATTTTAATTGTTGGGTCACACACACACACATATACATATACACATACACACGCATACATGTATATACATACACACATACACACATGTACATACACACACACACACACACACACACACACGTGTCAATGCTTTATTTACAGGGAGCAAAGTCAGGGTATTTTTCCAGAATGGTCTGTAATATACCACTGTGGATAAAATACTTTGACATATCTTGAACATTTCTGAATGAGTAGTCTCTGAATTCATTAATTTTATCGCACTCCAGTACATAATGACGCAGGGTGTGACAATAATCCAACTGGCAAAGTTTACATCTTGTTTGGTCTACATCTGGTGGTGGTGATTTAACCTGCCAAAGATACTTGTAACCCAGCCGGAGGCGGGCAGGTAGTGACATCCAAGAGTCTGCTTATT
Organism: Cherax destructor; assembly: GCA_009830355.1. Lineage (NCBI taxonomy): Eukaryota > Metazoa > Arthropoda > Malacostraca > Decapoda > Parastacidae > Cherax > Cherax destructor. The sequence continues at coordinate 14,069 of WNWK01016982.1, forward strand.
TTGTTGGATGCACCATAGACATGTGGCTCCTCCTGCATGATAGAATGATGATAGATGGACTGACTGGTGTCAAACTCCCTGAGTCTTAAGTCAATAAAATTCAGTTGAAGTTCTTTTCGTATTATTGTTCTCAAACTGCTAACTGACAAGCCAAGATTGTAATCTATCCCCTCTTTGAAAGCATAAAACTTAGCCAATTTATCAGTTCTATCATGCATCTGAAGACCAATGTGAGATGGAATCCACAGCATGTGCACTCTGACTCTACTATCCAGAATCCTACCATACCTGTGCCTGGCTTCTGACACGAGCATGCTACAAGTTATACTTGATGAGTTGAGAGCATTTATGGATGACAGAGAATCAGTTACAATTAGAGAGTTAACCTTAGATCATGGGCATTTGAGCAAGGGTATGGCAAACAGTTCTGTCTGAAGGGTAGAGGCCCAGTTATTGATGCGTGCTCCAATTTCTTTAAGAGAGCCATCTCTGTATGAAACAGCAGCACTACCAGCACCAGTGGATTGGTGAACAGAACCATCAACGTAAATAATTTGTGAGAGTGTGCTGTTTGGCTAAATTATCAATACAGTTTAAGGCATCATGTTTGGCTTCAAGGCGAAGCTTTGGTTGTGATTTAAGAAGTAGTTTGGGGAAATGGAGGGATGGTAGTTTGGAATGGGGTAATATTCCATGGAGGCGGAGAAGTGCCGCTGTTGCCTTACTTGCCACAGATCATGTATCTGATTCATGCGGAGGTCGGTTCCAGTTTTTTCGATCCATCTGGAGGGATGTTCACCAGTGCTGAGGAAAGTTTGTCCACAGTGGTATATTACAGACCATTCTGGAAAAATACCCTGACTTTGCTCCCTGTAAATAAAGCATTGACACGTGTGTGTGTGTGTATGTACATGTGTGTATGTGTATGTGTGTATGTATATACATGTATGTGTGTGTATGTTTGTGTGTGTATATATGTATGTGTATATGTATATGTGTGTGTGTGTGACCCAACAGTTAAAATTTGCACCAATAACTCATTACAGTTGTGGCTGGGTGTAGACTAATAGATTGCTCATTTGCTTTATAATTTGTTCATGAGGTGCAACCATGTACAGACGTAAGTAAATTTACTTACATGATTCATTACCTTGTAACTAGTGAATTAATTACCATTGTACCTTGTTCAGCTATCAAAACTTTGGGGCCCAGTTTCTGGACCCTATATATACCTCTGTAATCTGCAAATACCTTTGTAACTTGTCATATTGTGACCATCTGAGTTCATTACCTTTGTAACTTGCTCAGCTATCAAACCTTTGAGGTCCAGTCCCTGGACCCATTATTACCTCTGTAATCTTTTGACTACCGCCCACAGGATGGGTATGGGGTGCATAATAAAGATATCAAATCAAATCAATGGCTTGAATCAAGGACTAGAAATTTCTTTAACAACCTCCATTGTGGTTATTATTGTAATCAAATAAAGCACTAAACTGACAAGGGTCATGCACCAATGCGGGCAGAAAATATAACTGGGGCTATAAACAGCTAAGTGAAGAGGAGATCAGAAGTGAGGGAAGAAAAGGGCTGGAAGAGATGCTAAGGGCTATGTGTCAAAGTTCATACAGTGAAGTAGTTGCTGACAAAAAGTAAAAGTGATCATAAATAAAAAAAACGGCCGTCTGCAAGAAGGAAGAAAGGCAAGAGCGGTAGGGCACTGGCATCGGTGGAGGTAAATCCCTGTGAGTTCGATGGTAAGCCGGGCAATCAAAAAGAAAGTGAAGAACCGAAATAGGGACCTGACAAACCTCACAAAGAGGACTAGGTTGTCACTCCATTAGGTACACATGGGTAAGACGGGTATGGCAAATGTGCAGACAGGAGAGCACAGTCTCCCGAGTATGGCAATGGTGGTAAGAAGATGGCCACAAACTTAAAAGCAGTTTAATAGAGTGCAATTTGTTATGGTGCATGTCTGACCACCGTTGTTGCCATCAGCTGTGAAGACAGGCAGAGATGACTGCAAAATAATTCCTGAACGGAATACCTCTATAGGAAACCAGAAGATCATGTACCACTGACCTCGCAGCAGCATCCGCCTGTTCGTTGCCCTGCACATCTATGTGTCCAGGGACCAAACAGAAAATGTCTTTGTTTTTCTAGCTACAGCACAACCATAGTTGAATACGAAGGACCAATGGACGAGGGAATCAAATTGTTTAATGGCTTGTAAAGCACTGAGGGAATCTGAAATGATCACAACCGTCGAAGGAAACAAATATATAATACAGAGAAGTGCTATGGCGGTAAAAATATTAGCCGAGTCTAACAAATGATCTTGGACAACATCATCAGGAACACACCATGAACCCAACACCGTAGAAGATTTAGAACCATCTGTATAAACAGCGATTGCATGAGCATGCGACCATAAATGATCGAGAAAAGAGAGTGAGAAGTAGTCAAGGCCTCAGCTTTGGTGCTTGGCAGTAAGGGGAGAACAGACGCAAACTGTCGGAACCTCCCAGGGTAAGGAAAAGACAGATGCTAAATAAACATACAATGGAGGCAACTGGAGAGAAGACCGGAGTGAGTGAAGATGAAGGAAAATGGTTGCAGTAAGTAGGGGCGCCGAACAAATAATGGGCTTCTACTAATGGCTGGAAACCTATATGTAGAAGGAACACGAAGGTCATAGAGCAGACAAAGTAACAAAGACAATGAGCATCATGATGATCGACTAAGGAAAGAACATTCGCCTCAGCAGAGGCTTTCAACAGGGGATGAACAAAAGGCACCAAGGCATAAACATAGGCCTTGATGATGAAGGGATCTAACTTAGAGTTGTAGGAGAAGCTGCAGAATAGATTTGGTTGCTATAATCCAGCTTGAACAAGACAAAGGTGGAATGCAAATGGAGGTCATGATCTGCTCCCCATGAACGATGTGCAAGAATTTTAAGGAGATTCAGCCAACCATGGAAAGCTGCCTTCAAAGGAAATGTTATGTTACCATGTCAACTGTCGATTGAATAGAAGGCCAAGAAATTTTACTATCACATTCTGGGATACGTGAACCATGTAAATACAATGAAATATCTGGAAAAGAGGACATCTAGTGAAGGTAATGAAGTGGGTTTTTGCCAGAAAATTTAAATCCATGAGATGTGGCCCAATGGAAAGCACGGTCAATCACATCCTGAAGGGATCCTGCTACCAGGCAACAATCGGCGCCTACATAAGCTACAGTGAAGTCATCCATATAAAGTGACAACCAAATATGCGATGGATGAACAGAAGGTAGGTCATTTATAGCTGAGAAATGGGTAATGCTAAAGACACAACCTTGTGGGACTCCTCGGCCTGAACAAAGTCTGAGAAAGTGAGGTACCAACACAGACACAAAAATGTCTTTCAGATAAGAAAGCAGCAAGGAAGGTCAGTAGATTACCATGGAGGCCTAAGGAGTGGGCCAGAGGTAAGATTTTATACCTCAAGTGGTGTCATATGCCTTCTTGAGATCAAAAAAGACTGATAAGATGGAGTGTTTATTAGCAAAAACAAAGTCACAGTGTAACTTTGTAAATGGTCGTAAGCTTTTGTCTCTATTGCAGGTTATTTGTATTGTTCCAGTCACGGCATTGTCCTTTTTGTTATTTATAAAAGCAGTAAACCTACAAGGTTCATACAGTGCAGTGGGAGAAAGGGGGACTGGAAAACAAATGGAGAGTTACAAAGGGCTGGAGGAGTGCTTGAGGAAGTATCATCAAAGTTTGTGTAGTAAATCAGTTGCTGACATCTGAGGTAAGTTATGTATGCTCGTTGATAGACCGGACAGTTCAACAGAATATGGCTAACAGAAACTGAGTTAGTTTGATATATTTATTATACCCCATACCCATCCTGTGAGCGGTAATCAAAAGATTACAGAGGTACATAATGGGTCCATGGACTGGACCTCAAAGTTTGATAGCTGAGCAAGTTAAAAAGGTAATGAACTCAGATGGTCACAATCATGACAAGTTACAAAGGTATTTGCAGATTACAGAGGTATATAGGGTCCAGAGACTGGGCCCCAAAGTTTTGATAGCTGAACAAGGTACAATGGTAATTAATTCACTAGTTACAAGGTAATGAATCATGTAAGTAAATTTACTTACGTCTGTACATGGTTGCACTCATGAACAAATTATAAAGCAATGAGCAATCTATTAGTCTACACCCAGCCACAACTGTAATGAGTTATTGGTGCAAATTTTAATTGTTGGGTCACACACACACTATACATATACACATACATATATACACACACATACGTATATACATACACACATACACATACACACATATATACATATATACATATGATAAAGCTCATGGCGCAGGGAGAGTGACCCAGTAGCGGCCAGTGAAGAGGCGGGGCCAGGAGCTATGACTCGACCCCTGCAACCACAACTAGGTGAGAACTAGGTGAGTACACACACACACACACACGTGGCAATGCTTTATTTACAGGGAGCAAAGTCAGGGTATTTTTCCAGAATGGTCTGTAATATCCACTGTGGATAAAATACTTTGACATATCTTGAACATTTCTGAGTGAGTTGTTCTGAATTCATTAATTTTACCCACTCCAGTACATAATGACGCAGGGTGTGACAATAATCCAACTGGCAAAGTTTACATCTTGTTTGGTCTACATCTGGTGGTGGTGATTTAAACCTAACAATTCTCACGAGTGGAACAGGGTGCCTCTCCATGAGATGCCTGTGGTAAGATGGTGGGCCAATGCAAAGATGGAAGAGCATAGTCTGCCAACCTTGGCATCAATGACAAGATGGCCAGAAACTTAAACTTGGTTTGAGAGAATGTAATTAATTTTGTATCATATCAGACCAACGTTGTTGCCAACGGTTATGAAGGTGGTTAGAAATTACAGCAAAATAATCTGTGAATGGAACACCTCTATATGAAACTGGAAGGTCATATACTGGTGACTGCACAGCAGTGTCTGTCTGTTCATTTGCACTGTACATCAACATGACCGGGGACCCAACAGAGAAGCAGGGGATGAGGTGAATGAAATTTTTTTATAGCTTGCAAAGCACTAAGGGAGTCTGAGACTAACTACCACAAATGGCAGTGCAGGCATGGATGCAATATGAATAATTGCTACTAGAATTACATAAAATTCAGCTGTAAAAATGCTAGCCGAGTCTAATAAATGCCCTCCTATACTGTCCAGAAACTTTGCTGCAACCCAACACCATCAGAGAATTTAAAACCATCAGTGTACACTGCAATGGCATGAGAAGAAGACCGGAAGTTTTAAGAAAAAGAAGCAAGTAGCACTGTAGGTATTTGGGCTTTCGTGCATGGCAGTAGGGAAGAACAGACACAAACTATTGGAACCTAACAAATGGGAAGGGAAAAGTTAGATGTTACAAGAACATATAAAGCGGGCAACTGAAGAGAAGACAAGAGTGAGTGTAGACAAAGAGAAAAGGGATGGAGTAAACAGGAGCAATGAACAATGAACCTCTCTAATGTTTGTTACTATCCTACATATCCTACATATATATATATATGACACTTCCTCTGAATTAAAACACTTCACAATGTCAATAACGAGTTAGAGTGTATCACTAAACTTATGCGGAGAATCAGTGCACTGGAGGTCACTCGTATCACTACCTGGAGAGAACCGGGGTCCGCCCTGCGGCCGGTCTGTGACCAGGCCTCCTGTTGGACAGAGCCTGATCAACCAGGCTGTTACTGCTGGCCGCACGCAGTCCAGCGTACGAACCACAGCCCGGCTGATCAGGTACCGACTTGGGTGCCTGTCAGTCCTGCTTGAAGACAGCCAGGGGCTTGTTGGTAATCCCCTGATGTATGCTGGGGAGGCAGTTGAACAATCTTGGGCCCTTGACACTTATTGTGTTGTCCCTCAACGTGCTAGTGGCACCCCTGCTCTTCATTGGGGGATGTTACATCGCCTGCCGAGGTCTTTTGCTTTCGTAGAGTGATTTTTGTGTGCAAGTTGTATAAGCCCTCGAGAATTTTCCATGTGTATATAATAATGTATCTCCCGCCTGCGTTCTAGAGTACAGGTTTAGGAACCAAGCGTTCCCAGTAGTTGAGGTGGTTTATCGCACTTATGCGTGCGGTGAAGGTTCTCTGCACATTTTCAAGGTCAGCAATTTCACCCGCCTTGAAAGGTGCAGTTAGTGTCAGCAATATTCCAGCCTAGATAGAACAACGATCTGTAAAGTGTCAACATGGGCTTAGCATCCCTGGTTTTGAAGGTTCTCATTATCCATCCCTGTCATTTTTCGAGCAGATCAATTGCTACATTGTTATGGGCCTTGAAGGTGAAATCACATCCTCTGACTGTGGCTTATATCCCTGTCAATGTCTGATATGAGGATGAGGAATAGGATGGGAGCAAGTACTGTGCCTTGTGGAACAGAGCTTTTCACAGTAGCTGCCTGACTTTACTCTGTTGACTACTACTCTTTGTGTTCCACATGTTAGGAAATTATAGATCCATCTACCAACTTTTCCTGTTATTGCTTTATCACGCATTTTGTGTGCTATTACACCATGGTCACACTTGTCAAAGGCTTTGCAAAATCTGTGTATATAACATCTGCATTCTATTTATCTTCTAGAGCATCCAGGACCTTGTCGTAGTGGTCCAGTAGTTGGGACAGACAGGAGCGGCCTGCTCTAAACCCATGCTGTCTGGGTTGTGCAATTGATGGGTATCCAAGATGGGTGTCGATCTTGCTTCTTAGAACCCTTTCAAAGATTTTTATGATATGGGACGTTAGCGCAATTGGTCTGTAGTTCTTTGCTTTGCTTTACTGCCCCCTTTGTGGAGCGGGGCTATGTCTGTTGTTTTTAGTAGCTGCGGGACGATCCCAGTGTCCATGCTCCCTCTCCATAGGATGTTAAAAGCATGTGATAGGGGCTTCTTGCAGTTCTTGATGAACACGGAGTTCCATGAGTCTGGGCCTGGAGCGGGTGCATGGGCATGTCATTTGTGCCTTTTCGAAGTCATTTGGCGTCGTGATGATGTCAGAAAGGCATCGTCTGTCAAGTTCTGTGGCACTCTCATAAAAAAATCATTTAGGTTTTCGATTTTCAGTCTGGTTAGTGGCTCGCTAAAGACTGAGTCATACTGGAATTTAAGTAACTCACTCATTTCCTTGCTGTCATCTGTGTAGGACCCATCCGGTTTAAGTTTTTTTTTTTTTTTTTTTATTAAGAAACAGGTATATATACATATTACATACATGGAAACGTTCTAAACATATGAACGCTTATAATTACCAACATAATTTACATATTCTAATCGACATATAAACTCACCACATTATACTTGTTACGAATACATGATCATCATATTGCTCATAACATCAAGGAGCCTCTATGAACAAAAAAACCACTAGTCAAAACTTACAAAAGCAATATGCCCCCCCCCCTCCTTAACCTTCCTAACATAAAACTCCCCTCTGAAATCTTTGAGTAAACCAACTATATGTATACATAGCACACCCTACACCCCTAAATCTACACTAAATTGTGGGGTATTTTGCCAAGCCTCTCACTCTCATGGAGAATAGTTTGTGTGAACAGATTCGGGACCAATCCCTATAAAACTTTCCAAAGTGTAGATTATAATGTACCTTTCTCGCCTATTTTCCAAGGAATACAGGACTTCAAACTTTCCCAATCAGAACTGTATATTACATGGTACCATTATTTCCATGCATCCTCTTGAATTCTGTCAAGTATGTAAATTATAAATATCACAATAATAACTAACGACTACGTTAACACAGATAATCCTAAACCAGGCAAATGTTCTCCACAAGATGAAACAATTAAACTTGGACTGTCTCTCACTGACATCGCAGTGCACTGCGCACCACACCCTAACCGTATATAAAAAAACATTAATATACTTAAATACACATATTACTTTCCTTTGCTGTTATTCTAATAATATTCTAATTCTAATCTGACATTACACATTAAGAGACAGTTATATGTACATATTACATACATAAGAGCGTTCCAAACATATGAACGCTTATAATTATCAACATAAATTACATATGCCAAACAACATAGCACCTCACTACATTACACTAGACACTAGAGCATAATCATAATGTTCCCATTACCTCAAGGTGTCTCTATGAACAATACCACTACTTTTTTTATCTTATTTCCCAGACTAGAGCACTGAACCAGAAAATTCCCCTCCATTTCCCTGATCTATTGCCGAACCTAGACTACCCAGCTACTACCCCCTCCTCCCAATCCCTTTAAAACACAAACCCCCTACCCCCTCTCTCCCTCCCTACCTACATTACTATCCTCCTACCCACCCTCTACCCATTTCACCTCCCGTGACTTCTACCATAATCAACACCAGTCCTTTCACCTTGGCACCCTCAACATGCTATTCACTGTCATCTCTTGATAACCACTCGAAAAAGCCCTGTTCCATACCCCACTATACAAACTCCGATTCCTACATTTTGTCCTATAAAACCCCGCTCCTAAAGCCCTTTTCGAACCCTCCCCTCGTCCCTCATCCCCAAGATATATGTATAAAATCCAACACCAAATAAGACGTCCCTCTACGTATGCTTTCGAGAACTTCCCCAAATCTAAACTCAAAGCCCTCAAAACGGATACCCCTCCCCACCTACCATCCTCAAAACCCCCCAAAACCCTTTCCTCACTGCTTCCAAACCTCACAAAAATAGATGGCGTGATAAGCTGTATCTACCTCCCCCACACCTACGACAATACCCATCCCCACTCAACCCCATTACATAAAGCTGGGCCCTGGATGCCAAAATACCCGAAGAAACCTATACCCTGTTTCCCTCACCCTTGGTGCACCTTCAACTTCTTTAACCACCCCAAATTCCTTTCCAATCATACAAAGGATAAACCTCACTCCCTTGCATCTCCATTCTCTCCATCCCCAACCTATCCAAGCGGCTTACTCTACACCTTCCCGGCTCCTTCATAACCAATAACCCTCGAAAAATAGCCTCACAAAGCAATATATCCTTTCCTCCCCACCACCTTTCGCACCTCCTTCATCACCAATCCCACGTTTCGTCCCCCTCTCCTCCCTCATCAAAAACTCATGCCTCACAAAAACACTCCTTAACCTACACCTCAAGGGCACCAACCCTAACCCCCCTCACCCTCGTTTCCACTACTTCCCTACTCATCCAATGTCTCCCATTCCCCATACAAACTTCAACACGTACTTCAACAACCGTTGCACATCCACCTCTAAGGAGGATATACCACCGCCTAAACCACAATTTACTATACACTAAACGTTAATAACTACCACCCTTTGCAACAAAGTTACCTCTCTCATTCCCTATCCCTTCATCCTATCAATAGCAGCATCCACTACCAATCTTGAATTTACCTCTCTAGCCACCAAAGGATCAGCACTGAACACTATCCCACATATTTTTATAGTTTTCACACAACTCCATCCTCCCGTTTCTCCAACGTTCCCCGACCAACTGCCTACCTCCAATAAATTAGATTTTTCCTATTCACCCTCATTCCGTTGCCTTCCCAAACTTTTCAACCAACTCATTGATCATACTCAACTGCTTCTCAGACCTGACCAACACTGTAGTATCATCTCATAATCACAATACCCCCCTCTGCATCCTCCTCCATGTCACCCTCCCGAAAACCTCCTCCTCCACCAACCTAAAACGGATCCTGTAATAAGGCAAAAGGATCTGCGACAGGAATCCCTCCTGAGACCCTTCTTCATCTCCACCTTTCTTCCCACATTCCATTAATTTGCACCCTAACTAAAGCCCCCTCATACAAAGTTCGAACCCATCCTATAACTACCTCCCAAACCCTTGCCTACCCAAAATATCCAATAACATTTCCTGTCCACCCTATCATATGCCCTCTGCCAATCCACCCCCAATACTCCTCCCATCTGACTATTCTCAATAAACTGCTTTATACGTCTATGCCCCGTTCTGATACTTCGTCCCGGCACCCGTATTTGTCCCTCATGCAACATTCCCCTAACCTCTTTTGATCCTGTTTGCTAAAACCTTTGCAAATATTTTATAATCTGCAGTCAATAATGCTATTCCCTATAATCACCTAACCCCTCCTGATACCCCCTTTTGCCACTAGTACTACAACCCCCGTTCCATCGACTCACCATATTCCCCTCCTCTTTCAGTTCATTTACCATTTAACGATTACCCCTTCAAAACCTGCCAATGCTTAACATACAATTCCCCGGCAACCCGTCTATGCCAGGCGACTTTCCCAATCTCAAACCCCTCACCGCCTCCCATACCTCCTCCTCCAAAATTTCTCCCTCACATTCCTTCCTCTCTTCCTCACCTAATAATTTCCCAATTCCCCTCAATATCCTACCTTTAGCCTCCTCATCTGTCTCCCCTTTTCATATTTGTTACAAAACCAACCCTCTGCGTACCCCCCTCCCCTCCATTGTCCTCAGTACCGTTCCCTCCTGATACCCTCTCAACCCCCTTCCACCTTCAATGACTCTATCAACATACCTTTCCTTCGCCGTTGAAAATTTCTTAACACTACCTTTGACACTTTATTCCCCACAAAACTTCTTCCATACCACTTCGAATCCTTAGTCCATGAAATCTCTCCTCCTGTATTTCCCTTAACTTTGCTCTCCAACTCTACCACCTCACCATAATTCTTTCCCTCAATCCCCACCCTGACACTCACCTAAAAGCCCCTCCAAATACCTCTGATGCCCATACCTATACCTCATTTCCTCTCACCAACCCTCTCATAATACTTTCTAATTTCCACTTTCCCCGTCTCATTCCACCATTTAACAACAGACTTTATCCCTATCCCCACAACCTTTTCCACCACTGCTCAAATGCCTCCTCCTCCCTTCCCTTTCCAATAACCTCGTATTCAATTTCCAAAAACCTTATACACATCACAACCCCTTCCCACCCTCCTTCAAATAACACACCCCTGTGATCTGAAAAACCCAAATCAAAGCATTCCACCTTTCGCACATCACCGACCTTGTCACATATATTCGATCCAGTCTTGCGCATAATTATTCCTTAAGAAAGTATATTCCACCAACTCATCCCTTCCCACCACATCCACCACCCCCACCGCCCCCAATACATCCTTAGAGACCCCAAAACACACCCCTTTTGGGCTCCACATCCCTAATCCGAATCACACTATTCCAATCCCCAGCTATAATCGCTACTTGGGGCAATCCTCTGAAAGCATACGTCAACTCGTTATTAACAAAATCATCCTGATACTCCTATTAGCAACAGCCGGCATATATACCCCAAGGAAACTTACTTGTACCCCACCCACTCCCCGTTCACCCTTACCACTCGACTTCCACATGCTCCCATGATGACAAGGTAAAAGGACTGGACTCTAATACCCACCATCACCCCACCCTTGAAAGCCCCCTGCGTCACACAAAAACCCTATACCCCTTAACTACCAGTTCTGATCCTATTTGATAATTGTGTTCTTGGAAAAATATCACATCTACTCTCATCCTCTTCAATGTTACTTCAACCCATTTACGTTTGACCTCGTTCCTGAGGCCATTAACATTCATCGTTACACCTAAAGTGAAGGGCTGGGGTTTTCCCTTCTGCTTCAGTACTCTTTGTCTAGTTTTCCATGTGTTGCTCCTTCCAACCCTCCCTTAATCCTCCCATCACCCTTTATATCCCTTCTATCACCATTACCCTTCACCCTACTTCCTTTTCCCTGCACCACATCCGCCCACACCTTCTTACCAGGCCTTTGTGCTGCAGTTAATAGGTCATCCTCAGATTCTTCCCCTGGCCTTTTCCTTGATTCCCTTTTGTCTCCACTTACTTCCATACTCTCTTCCCTATGTATTTCTGCTACCACTACTGACACTGTACCCTGAACCTCAACTTGATGTCCTGTCTTCCCCAGGACTTCACTTCGTCCTTCAGTGCCGTCATTAACGTCAATTTGATTCTCCCCAATTCCCATCCCTGCCACTTCCTCAAGTGACAAAGGACCACCTCGAATGAACTCATTCAGATCCTCCAAGATCTCAGCCTCCTCCCGTACATCCCTCTGACTCTCGTCCATGGACGTTACACCAGTCACCACAGATTCTGCAGGCTGCACCCTGTCCACCTCTCCCTGTACTCTTTCCTCCTGCTCCACCTCCTCGCTCCATACCTGACAGTACCATGCCCTCCTTCACCCATCTCCTTGTTTCCTTGCCAATTCTTCGTCCTGTTGCACTCCTTCATCCGTCCGTAGTATATCCGCCTTCCCGACGTTCCCTCCTCAGGCCTTTTACGTTGACAGTCAACCGCCAGGTGCCCGTCTGCCCACACAACCGGCAGGTACGCACCTGTCCAACATAGGTAACATATACCTGAGTGCGAAAACCATGCATTAAGATAAAGGAGGGTATGGGATTCTTAATGTCATTTTACCGAATATGTGCCTTCAACATACCAGCATAAAGACCATTCATCCATCTACCAACAGTAACAGCATGGACAATCCCATACATCTTCATCATTTCCTGTATGTCACTTTCCCCAGCTTCAAATGGGACGTTTCAGCTTTATCCACTTGTAAGTTGCAGCGTCCCATACCTCCAGTCCTTGCATACCACCAGCCGCTTGTCCTGATATTTATCCACAACTCTGGTATACGCCGCCGTACATGCAAATTTCACGAAGATCCGTCGTGCCCCGTTAAGGGCTATGCCGTACAATTCTGAGTGGTCCACACCCAGAGAATCTCGAAGTATAGCCGGCAAGACAACGTCCACGTTTGACGGATAAACCGCTCCCTGAAGTACTTCAATACCAATGGTGTTTACGCGGCGCCTGTATCCCTCTGTCATGGCTGTGAAAATAAAATCTCACAAGTCGGCCACCAATGGTCTCCTCAATACACCCGCACACAACCAAGGCTGGGCGTGGAATGGTTTAAGTAGGGGCCCAATACTGGTTGTTGTTCTCGACTTTGATTTTGCATAGGAAAAGAAATACTTAGGGTTTCTTTCAATTTCATTTATGGCTTTTAGTTCACTGCTTCTAAGCGAGTCACAACTCGCTAGTGAACCATGGTTCCGAAGTCTAATCTATAGACAGGACTTGAAGTAAGAGAGCCTTTGAGAGTATGCTCACCATACCAAAGGTGAGGGAGAACTGAGTGTCTTCTAGGGTATGCTCACCGTACCAGGGGTGAGAGAGAACTGAGTTTCAGAAAGCATCAGAGGGTTAGCTCACCATACCAAGGGTGAGAGAGAACTCAGAGCCTTCTATGGTATGCTCACCGTCCCTAGGTTTGAACTCTACTCGGTATATAAGGGGGGGGAACAAACGATCTGCTCAGTACTTCACACCTTCACTCTTTAAATCATCTAGTTTCCTAAACACATTCACAAACAATACCCAGTCATAGTCATATAATATAGAATCATTTAATATTATAAACTAAAGGATCCTTTAATTTAGCTATTAATAAAGAAACCCTGAGTATATTAAGTGAAAACCTCGTTTTAACATTAAACTATGACAGGGTGTATGTTACGGCCCCTTACCTAACAATGGTAGTTAGGTAATTACCTCCCTGGCCGGCAGTCAAGGGGTTACGTCATCAGACCTGATGTTTGACTGTCGGGCCGGCTTGACTGACAGTGTCATCGAGACTCTTCCCTATTCAACACTGGAGAGTTCACCTGCTCACTGATATACTACTGGAGTTCATCAGTCAGACCTGCATGAGAGTTGCAGTGTGGTGCTGGTGACACGCTCACTGACATACTACTGGGTTGCCAGTCAGACCTTGTGGAGTTGCAGACTCATGCAGTGTGGTGCTGGTGATAACCTACAACAAGGAGAGCGGCGAGGTCACCAGAATCTACTATGTACCTGCGACAATGTACGCGACAATGTACCTGCGACAATGTACCTGCGACAATGTACCTGCGACAATGTACCTGCGACAATGTACCTGCGACAATGTACCTGCGACAATGTACTCTGACAATGTACCTGCGACAATGTACCTGCGACAATGTACCTGCGACAATGTACCTGCGACAATGTACCTGCGACAATGTACCTGAGACTGTACCTGAGACTGTAACCGGAGATTGTTAACAGGAGTGTCAGGGTTTTAGTGGTGTATGCAGAGAGTTTGTGACGGTGGCACGACACAAGTTGTCGTGTATTTGGTGTAGGTCAAGACGCGTTGTACAGGATTGTAATAGAGAATGGTTCATGATGCAGGGGCGTGCCATGGCACAGAGAAGGTGTCGTGAGTGACCCTGAGCGATGGGTGTGTAACAGAGATAAGGGTGTCTGAGGACACGGTGGGAAGGAGTATCATGACGAGGTATGGCAGTGTCCTGCGTGACACTAGAAGATGGCAGCGACTTGACACTACACCGAATACTTGATTTTACTTGTGACTTTTATCTTGTACTGTGATTTTGTGTAAATAGGTTTTTACACAGATTATTAGATTGTTTTTATTCAGAGTATGTTTTTATATTAATAATAATATAATAAATATTGAAAATCTGATAGTTTACTCAGTATCCCAAACAGTCGTTTATTACAAATGTTTTATTTATTTGTACTAGTGTAACACCCCCCTCAATGACTAAGTGTCGCACCAAAGAGGGTGTACAAAACCTTCATGAAAATAAATAAACTACAAGCTTTCCATCTGACTTAGACACTTATAATGAATGTTAATTTATCTTTTTTCATCAAAGCCAAGATCCTCATGAGTCACCATACAACGGTAGAGAAGAAGCAGTGTAATTTTGAGCTTCGTTTCTTAGAGGTGGGTCCACAACAGTGATCTCAGGTGATGCTTTGAAGAAGAGGATGTCAGCGGAAAGCAGCAAAAGTCATAGCCATGGTGGCATAAATTCTCAACATCCACTTTCAAACATATCGTCTTCAGGATTCTCCTGAAGTTACAACAATCATGTGGCTGTAGACGACAAAAATTCCAATTAATACACAAAATATATAAAAGGAGCAAAAAGGAAAAGCATTTACTTTATTTTTTGCCAAAAAGCGTTGTCAAAAAATTCAATGACCAGTACCTAAGGGAGGAGACAATGCATCAACTTTTACATGATCTTTTCCACGTACATGGTGAATACTCTAATTTTAACAGACAAGTACTTCAGCTAGACAAAAATCTTTAAATACTAAAGTATAAGTAAAAGAGGGGGGCACTCGACCTCTCAGGTCGGATGAACATCAACTCCTCCTTCAACAAAGTTAAGCTTGGTAAGGCAACATACTAAGACGATCACAAAAACAGTCACCAGCAGACAAGCTCCTGGACCTCGACTACACACACAGTTCCCGACATTGTCGGAGTTAAACTCCATGAGCGCCAACTTCTTGTATAAAGTTCTGCAGTTTTACATCAACAAGTCCAATTAACAATCTTTCCGCTGTGACCCTGATGGTGGATCCATCTGTGATCATCTCGTAAGCCTCAACACATAGGAAGTAGAATGTTGAAACACTGACAATGGACTGCTATCCACCACATCTTGTTCAACTCACAGTGCAGAAACGGCAGAAGCCTTGAGTATTAGTCTCAGGATTACCATTGCTGAGAGTCTTGCTCGCCTTATAGACGGATAATGTCGCCCAGTCAACACCAGCACTTTCCTCTAGAGCACGGAAGAAGTGAGAGGGTCCAGTAGCGGGAGCTCACGACACTGCTCTGAGACCGGAAAAGAAGTCAAGAGGTGGCGACACCTCAGACATTACCTCATGAAGTTTTTTTTTTTTTCAGTAATAATTTTCTAACCAGCAACCACTTGCTCAACACTAAAAGTTGACACTAGTAGATACACGATGAACATAAATAACACTAGATCAGTCAAAACACTTTATCAGTGAAAACTGAAGTCGGCGAGAGACAACTAGGGTGATTTGAACAGTCGGCTAACCATCAACTGCTGGAGCCTTTTATACAAACGGGCCACAGACTGTGGGCCAGACACTGTTGAAGGCCAACCAAGAACACGGCGCTACCACAGCGATGGACGCAGACGAGGGAAATGACGAAACACTAATAGAAGATGAACCCAGGTGGGGGCAGCGTTGCCTTTCACACATACGCACCTCACCTTCGTATACTCAATATTCTGAAATCTTTTATGCACATGCAGTATATAGCCTTTTTTTGGCTCAGGGAGACTCACAGTTTACCAATCTGGCAAACGTACAAGCAGACCTCTACTCAGGGACTAGTTTGTCAGGCTAGTGTGTCAGAAGTGTGCTGACTTCTACTCATGACACTGCTCCACCAGTGTCATCTGCACCAGACTTACTTGCTTGGCAGTACCGATAATCAGGTTCTGTTCAAAAATGCTCACCAGTTTAGTGGAAACATAAGCAGACATCTGCTCAGGGACTAGTTTGTCAGGCTAGTGTGTCAGACGAGTGCAGACTTCTGCTCAGGAACTATCTTATTAAACAGGGGCTAGTGTGTCAAAAGTATACTAACTTTGCTCAGAGACTAGCTTGTAATAGAAACTAGTGTGTCAGGAGGCATAGGCAGGTTCTTGCTCAGGGACTAGCTTGTACTAGAGGCTAGTGTGTCAGAAGTATACCAACTTCTGCTCAGGGACTAGCTTGTAATATAGAGGCTAGTGTGTCAGGAAGCTTGCAAAAAATATTAATACTGGAAGTGAAACCTATACCCAGGCATCAAGAACAACGACGTCTTGAAATAAATACAAAGAGCATTTGGCTCTTTCTGAAGTGTTGGTCACGTCTCTACATTCATGTCCGTCTGCTGGATATGAATACCTCCAAAATGAACTCTTCCAGGCGACGAAGGAAACTCCAAGTGAGATACTCAGAAAATGCAGCAGCAAGAGACAATGTGACAAGAAAACCGTCGTTTTCAAAGCATGTCTTAAGGTTCAGACGAGCCGCTTCTCCATGCCCCCTCTTAGCTGAGTCACAACATAAGTTGCTGGAGCAACAACTCAAATAGTAACAGACAGGAAGACAATTGCTGGCTCACACATGAGGAAAACAATATGAGAAAGCACATGTCGCTTGCCATAAGTTCCTCTGACAAGTCTGACTCAAACAGTGACTTCCCCGCCGTAAACATCCTGTCAAGAGCACTGTTAATCTCTCCATGACAGTAGTTTGACATTTCCTTAAGCAAATTCTTTTGAAAAATTCTATGTAGTGTCACCCATGATTAACATGTCACCCATGACTTCTCTCTCCAAGAGTAGCTTTTACAGTTTTTTCTTCATCTCCTCTGAACACTGGTTCCCGAGGATCAGAGGTGATAATCTCACACTGTTTCCATTAAAGCTTGAACAAATGCAAGTCTTGTTTCTCTCGTTTCCCAAATTACTTTGTGAGTTCATTATTCCCAAATTTTTCAGTCTCACCAAAATGATTAAAGGTTCTTGGTCTCAATAGGGGCGAAAACAACAACACCAACCATGCTAACTCCCGTCGGGTGGATGCTCTTGGCAGCTCCAACCCCTGAGGAGACAATAAAGCCAAACATCAGAGCTCCAAACGTATAGGGAGGCACTTACCAAGAACAAGCCCAAAATCATTTTTTTCACTCTGCCCAATAATGGTGTCGCCAATACCAAAAGCAAAGGGGAAGAGATAATTACTTATACCCTGTGGTTGCTTATCTTCTGGGTGAGTGGTAAGTGAGAGCCAAACATCAGTAGCCATAATTGCTGGAAGTCAAATCCAGTGGTCCCTCGACTAACGTAATTAATCCGTTCCAGGAGCTATTACTTAACACGAAAAAATGAAATTCGAAACCTTATTTCCCATAAGAAATAATGTAAATACAATTAATCCATTCCACCCAAAAATTTCACATACTAAATAATAAAAACAGATTAATAAATAACATTTAATTACCTTTATTGAAGAGAGCTGCAGGCATCTGGAAGATAGGGTAATGAGTAATAAAGGTCCTGTTGGGCATTTTCTTACAAAACAGACCTGTTTTATCACAATTAAACACTTGTTGGGGAGGAATTCTTCAGCTTCTACGAAGGGGAATCCCCACTCCCTGCCTTCCTGCTACACTCCTGCATCTGCCACCTGTCTGCTACACTCCCGCATGCCTGCTACCCCTGCATGCCTGCTACACTCCCTGCATGCCTGCTACACTCCCTGCATGCCTGCTACACTCCCTGCATGCCTGCTACACTCCTGCATGCCTGCTACACTCCCTGCATGCCTGCTACACTCCCTGCATGCCTGCCCTCACTGCACCCCTGCATGCCTGCTACACTCCCTGCATGCCTGCTACACTCCTGCATGCCTGCTACACTCCCTGCATGCCTGCTACACTCCTGCATGCCTGCTACACTCCCTGCATGCCTGCTACACTCCCTGCATGCCTGCTACACTCCCTGCATGCCTGCTACACTCCTGCATGCCTGCTACACTCCCTGCATGCCTGCTACACTCCCTGCATGCCTGCTACACTCCCTGCATGCCTGCTACACTCCCTGCATGCCTGCTACACTCCTGCATGCCTGCTACACTCCCTGCATGCCTGCTACACTCCCTGCATGCCTGGCTACACTCCCTGCATGATGCTACACTCCTGCATGATGCTACACTCCTGCATGAATGCTACACTCCCTGCATGAATGCTACACTCCCTGCATGCATGCTACACTCCCTGCATGCCTGCTACACTCCCTGCATGAATGCTCATCCCTGCATGCCTGCTACACTCCCTGCATGCCTGCTACACTCCCTGCATGAATGCTACACTCCCTGCATGCCTGCTACACTCCCTGCATGAATGCTACACTCCCTGCATGAATGCTACACTCCCTGCATGAATGCTACACTCCCTGCATGAATGCTACACTCCTGCATGAACTGCTACACTCCCTGATGAACTGCTACACTCCTGCATGAATGCTACACTCCCTGCATGAATGCTACACTCCTGCATGCCTGCTAGCACTCCCTGCATGAATGCTACACTCCCTGCATGAATGCTACACTCCCTGCATGAATGCTACACTCCCTGCATGAATGCTACACCTCATAATTACACTCCTTGCATGCCTGCTACACTCCCTGCATGAATGCTACACTCCCTGCATGAATGCTACACTCCCTGCATGAATGCTACACTCCCTGCATGATGCTACACTCCTGCTAATGCATGCATGCTACACTCCCTGCATGAATGCTACACTCCTGCATGAATGCTACACTCCCTGCATGCTGCTACACTCCTGCATGAATGCTACACTCCCTGCATGAATGCTACACTCCCTGCATGAATGCTACACTCCCTGCATGAATGCTTACACTCCCTGCATGCTGCTACACTCCCTGCATGAATCTACACTCCCTGCATGAATGTACACTCCTGCATGAATGCTACACTCCTGATGAATGCTAACTCCTGCATGAATGCTACACTCCCTGCATGAATGCTACACTCCTGCATGAATGCTACACTCCCTGCATGAATGCTACACTCCTTGCATGAATGCTACACTCCCTGCATGAATGCTACACTCCCTGCATGAATGCTACACTCCCTGCATGAATGCTACACTCCCTGCATGAATGCTACACTCCCTGCATGAATGCTACACCCTGCATGAATGTTACACTCCTATATACCCTGCATGAATGTACACTCCTGCATGATGCTACACTCCCTGCATGAATGTACACTCCTGCATGAATGTACACTCCCTGCATGAATGCTACACTCCTGCATGAATGCTACACTCCCTGCATGAATGCTACACTCCCTGCATGAATGCTACACTCCCTGCATGAATGTTACACTCCCTGCATGAATGCTACACTCCCTGCATGAATGCTCTACACTCCCTGCATGAATGCTACACTCCCTGCATGAATGCTACACTCCTGCATGAATGCTACACTCCCTGCATGAATGCTACACTCCCTGCATGAATGTTACACTCCCTGCATGAATGCTACACTCCCTGCATGAATGCTACACTCCCTGCATGAATGCTACACTCCCTGCATGAATGCTACACTCCCTGCATGAATGCTACACTCCCTGCATGAATGCTACACTCCTGCATGAATGCTACACTCCCTGCATGAATGTTACACTCCCTGTATGAATGTTACACTCCCTGCATGCCTGCTACACTCCTTGCGTGAATTCTACACTCCCTGCATGAATGCTACACTCCCTGCATGAATGATACACTCCTTGCATGAATGCTACACTCCCTGCATGAATGCTACACTCCCTGCATGAATTTTACACTCCCTGCATGAATGCTACACTCCCTGCATGAATGCTACACTCCCTATATGAATGCTACACCCCCTGCATGAATGCTACACTCACTGCATGAATGTTACACTCCCTGCATGAATGCTACACTCCCTGCATGAATGCTACACTCCCTGCATGAATGTTACACTCCCTGCATGAATGCTTACTCCCTGCATGAATGCTACCACTGGGGTGCCACTAGGAAGCTTCTTTGGACCCATGGTGACTTATTTCACAGTGACAATCACTAAACCACCAAAAAGGCACCAAATGTATTGTGAATGTTTGAGAGAGCGTGCTGGGTAATGTTCTCTCAATGGTAAACAACTCTTCACTGGCGTCCTGCGCAGGCACAGGGCAGGCAGACAGGTCTAATATGTTATGATACACGAGTCCATTTACAATACACGATATCGAAAAAAGCTTACGTTACACGATTTTTACGTTATATAGGCCTTACGTTACTCGGGGGTCCACTGTCTACCTGGAGTCTACCTGGAGAGAATTCCAGGGGTCAACGCCCCCGCGGCCCGGTCTGTGACCAGACCTCCTGTTGGACCAGAGCCTGATCAACCAGGCTGTTACTGCTGGCCGCACGCAGTCCAACGTACGAACCACAGCCCGGCTGATCAGGTACCGACTTGAGGTGCCTGTCCAGTGAATGCTTGAAGACAGCCAGGGGCTTGTTGGTAATCCCCCTGATGTATGCTGGGAGGCAGTTGAACAATCTTGGGCCCCTCACACTTATTGTGTTGTCCCTCAACGTGCTAGTGGCACCCCTGCTCTTCATTGGGGGGATGTTACATCGCCTGCCGAGTCTTATGCTTTCGTACGGAGTGATTTTTGTGTGCAAGTTTGGTACTAAGCCCTCGAGAATTTTCCATGTGTATATAATAATGTATCTCTCCCGCCTGCGTTCTAGAGAGTACAGGTTTAGGAACTTCAAGCGTTCCCAGTAGTTGAGGTGGTTTATCGCACTTATGCGTGCGGTGAAGGTTCTCTGCACATTTTCAAGGTCAGCAATTTCACCCGCCTTGAAAGGTGCAGTTAGTGTGCAGCAATATTCCAGCCCAGATAGAACAAGCGATCTGTAAAGTGTCAACATGGGCTTGGCATCCCTGGTTTTGAAGGTTCTCATTATCCATCCTGTCATTTTTCGAGCAGATGCAATTGCTACATTGTTATGGTCCTTGAAGGTGAGATCCTCTGACATGATCACTCCCAGGTCTTTGACATTAGTTTTTCGCTCTATTGTGAGGTTGGAATTAGTTTTGTACTCCGATGAGATTTTAATTTCTTCACGTTTTCCGTATCTGAGTAATTGGAATTTCTCATCATTGAACTTCATATTGTTTTCTGCAGCCCATTTAAAGATTTGGTTTATGTCTGCTTGGAGTCTTGCAGTGTCTTCAACGGTGGACACTGTCATACAGATTCGGGTGTCATCTGCAAAGGAAGACACAGCACTGTGGCTTATATCCCTGTCAATGTCTGATATGAGGATGAGGAATAAGATGGGAGCAAGTACTGTGCCTTGTGGAACAGAGCTTTTCACAGTAGCTGCCTCAGACTTTACTCTGTTGACTACTACTCTTTGTGTTCTACGTGTTAGGAAATTATAGATCCATCTACCAACTTTTCCTGTTATTCCTTTATCACGCATTTTGTGTGCTATTACACCATGGTCACACTTGTCAAAGGCTTTTGCAAAATCTGTGTATATAACATCTGCATTATGTTTATCTTCTAGAGCATCCAGGACCCTGTCGTAGTGGTCCAGTAGTTGGGACAGACAGGAGCGGCCTGCTCTAAACCCATGCTGTCCTGGGTTGTGCAATTGATGGGTATCAAGATGGGTGGCGATCTTGCTTCTTAGAACCCTTTCAAAGATTTTTATGATATGGGACGTTAGCGCAATTGGTCTGTAGTTCTTTGCTATTGCTTTACTGCCCCCTTTGTGGAGCGGGCTATGTCTGTTGTTTTTAGTAGCTGCGGGACGATCCCAGTGTCCATGCTCCCTCTCCATAGGATGTTAAAAGCATGTGATAGGGGCTTCTTGCAGTTCTTGATGAACACGGAGTTCCATGAGTCTGGGCCTGGAGCGGAGTGCATGGGCATGTCATTTATTGCCTTTTCGAAGTCGCTTGGCGTCGTGATGATGTCAGAAAGGTATGCGTCTGTCAAGTTTTGTGGCACTCTCATGAAAAAATCATTTAGGTTTTCGATTTTCAGTCTGGTTAGTGGCTCGCTAAAGACTGAGTCATACTGGGATTTAAGTAACTCACTCATTTCCTTGCTGTCATCTGTGTAGGACCCATCCGGTTTAAGTAGGGGCCCAATACTGGTTGTTGTTCTCGACTTTGATTTTGCATAGGAAAAGAAATACTTAGGGTTTCTTTCAATTTCATTTATGGCTCTTAGTTCTTCCCGTCCGCAACTTCTAGTTCTAGTGATTTCTCTTAACACCTTTCCAAATCATATCTTCTTTTCCTTGAATCACAATTATTATTATTATAATCAAATAGAAGCGCTAAACCACAGGGGTCATACAGCGCTGCAGGTTATTGCAGGATGCTGGGAGAATGGGTTGTAAGAGGGAGAGGGATGATTAGTAGGGTATGAAGTGCAGCAGGACAGGGGATAGTGCAGGGAGAGAGGGTAGCAAGAGATTGAGGTTGAAGGGACGGTGGGGAGTGCTACAGGCATAACTTTCAGAGTTTGTGCAGTAAGTCAGTTGCTGTCAAAAAGTCAACGAGAGAGTCAGGATTAAAGGAGGGTCCATCAGCAAGAAGGGAAGGTAAAGAAAGGGCCGCAGAGTGAAGACGCCATTGGAGGTAAATCCTGCGTGCTCGTTGATATAGTGGGCAGTCCAACAGAATATGTTGAACAGACATTGGACCCTGACAGTGCTCACAGAGAGGGGCAGGGAGCCTCTCCATGAGATACCTGTAAGACGAGTGTGGCCGATGCGAAGATGGGAGAGTGTAGTCTCCCAACCACGACATTGGTGACAAGAAGGCCAGAAACCTATCCTCGGTTTAATAGAATGAAGTTTGTTATTTAGCAGGTAAGACCAGCGTTGTTGCCAACGGGTGTGAAGGTGGGTAGAAATGACCGCAAAATAGTCCGTAAAAGGAACACCTCTATATGAAACTGGAAAGGTCATGTACTGCTGACCGCGCAGCAGTGTCTGCCTGTTCATTGCCCTGTACGTCAACATGACCAGGGACCCAACAAAAAACAATATCTTTGTGCTTGCTAGAGATACAGCGTAACCAAAGTTGGATACGAAGAACTAGGGGGTGAAGTGTATCAATTTTACGGATAGCCTGTAAGGCACTAAAGGAGTCTGAAACGACCACAAATGGTGACACAGGCATAGATGCAATACGGACAAGTGCCACAAGAATGGCATACAATTCGGCTATAAATATGCTAGCCGAGGGTAATTGATGCCCTCGCAAGATGCTTTCTAGGAATACTGCTGTGAATCCGATGCCGTCAGATTACTCTGAACCATCGGTGTACAGTGATGGCATGGGAATGAGAACGGAAGTGGTCTAAAAAAAAAAGAGCGAGAAGCCACCGTAGACAGGTGGGCTTTCACGCAAGGTAGAGAAATAGAACAGACATAGCCAGCAGGAACTTCTCAAGGGGGTAGAGGAAAGGGAGATGTCACATGAAAATATAAAGGTGGTAGCAGAAGGGAAGACAAGAGTGAATGTAGACAAAGAGAAAAGTGACGAAGTAAACAGGGGCGACGAACAAATAACGAGCATTTACTAACATCTGTGACAATCCTATACATGGAAGGATTACGGAGGTCATGAGAGCGAACATAATAGCGAATGCAATGTGCATCACAACGATCAGATAAGGAAGGAATATTTGCTTCTACATAGAGGCTCTCAACCAGGGAAGAACGAAATGCACCAAGGAATAAACGCAATCCCTTGTGATGTATGGGATTAAGGCTAGAAAGAGTAGCAGGGGAGGCCGCCGAATATATCTGGTCACCATAATCGAGTTTCGATAAAATTAGGGCTGAATGCAGGCGGAGGAGAGTGTTACGATCAGCCCCCCGTGAAAGATGTGCGAAAGTTTTTAGGAGGTTCAGCTGGCTATGACAAGTTGCCTTTAGAGAGGTAATGTGAGGTTTCCAAGACAAACAGGAGGCCGAGAAACCTGACTGTATCACATTCTGGGATACGTGAGCCGTATAGGTACAACGGATGATCAGAGACCACTGAACGTCTAGTGAATGTAATTTGATGAGTTTTGCCACTAGAAAATTTAAACCCGTGCGTGGTGGCCCAATCGGAAACCCGGTTGATGGCATGCTGGAGGGAAACTGCAATGAGGTGGCAGTCAGCACCAGCACAAGCTATAGCAAAGTCATCCACATAAAGCGACGACCAAATATTTGATGGGAGAACAGATGCCAGATTATTTACAGCAAGCAGAAAGTGTTGTGCTCAGAACACAACCTTGGGGGACACCTTCAGCTTGGACAAAGTCCGGGGAAAGCTCATTACTAACCCGGACGCGGAAATGTCTTTCAGTTAAGAAAGCCTTAAGGGAAAATAGTAGATTACCTCGGAGTCCTAAGGAGTGGGCCTGGGTCCAGATATTATACTACTTCCAAGCTGTGTCATAAGCCTTCTCAAGATCGAAAAAGATGGCGATATTATTATTATAATCAAATAGAAGCGCTAAAGATGGCGATAACCGAGTGGTTATTGGCAAAGGCATTACGAATATAGTGGGAGGTATCATGTCCCGTAATACACGGTTTGCGAAAAGGGAGAACAATAGCAGACTTCCACGGTTGGGGAATAACTCCTTGCGACCATATAAGATTAAAGAGTCGTAAGAGGACAGTAAGAGCAGACTGATGTAAATGCTGTAGCATATGAATATGTATGCCGTCTGGCCCAGCTGCCGATGATCGGGAAGCAGAGAGAGTTGCCTCCAGTTCTTAAAGGGTAAAAGGCACATTATAAGATTCTTCTCCGAGAGAAGAATAATCTAAGGGCTTTAACTCGCTGGCAGACTTAGAAGGAAGGAACAAGGGGCATAGATGAAGCCCCTAAGAAATGCGGACCAGATGATTACCAATTTCAGTGGCAATGGCAAGAGGGTGTGCTATATCAACACCGGCAACCTGAAGAACAGGAGCCGGGTCGGGGGAGAATTTACCACTCAATTTCCGGACTTTCTTCCAGACTGCACTCATTGAGGAAGCCAAAGTGACAGTAGAAATGTAATCTCACCAGCAAGTGCATTTAGTGTCACGTATGACACGGCAAGGAATTGCTCTTTTCTGCTTAAAATCAAGGAGTCTCTCTGTGGTTCTGTTATACCGATACCTGCCCTACGCAGCGCATTTAAAACGTACTGCCCGAGCACAAGCAGGAGACCACCAAGGCTTGCACTTCTGAGAATGGTTGCCCGAGGTTTGGGGGATAGAATGTGAAGCTGCCGTGAAGATGGAGGACGAAAAGAGATGTAAAAACCTCATCAATGGAGGACGAGGAAGGAACCTCATGAAAGGCAGTAAGATGTGCGTAAAGGTCCCATTTTGCCCAGTCAAATTGCCAGCGTGGGCTACGAGAAGGTGGAGAATATGAAGGGGATCTAAGGATGATTGGGAAATCCTGGAGTCTACCTGGAGAGAATTCCAGGGGTCAACGCCCCCGCGGCCCGGTCCGTGACCAGGCCTCTTGTTGGACCAGAGCCTGATCAACCAGGCTGTTACTGCTGGCCGCACGCAGTCCAACGTACGAACCACAGCCCGGCTGATCAGGTACCGACTTGAGGTGCCTGTCCAGTGCCTGCTTGAAGACAGCCAGGGGCTTGTTGGTAATCCCCCTGATGTATGCTGGGAGGCAGTTGAACAATCTTGGGCCACTCACACTTATTGTGTTGTCCCTCAACGTGCTAGTGGCACCCCTGCTCTTCATTGGGGGATGTTACATCGCCTGCCGAGTCTTTGCTTTCGTAGGAGTGATTTTTGTGTGCAAGTTTGGTACTAAGCCCTCGAGAATTTTCCATGTGTATATAATAATGTATCTCTCCCGCCTGCGTTCTAGAGAGTACAGGTTTAGGAACTTCAAGCGTTCCCATTAGTTGAGGTGGTTTATCGCACTTATGCGTGCCGTGAAGGTTCTCTGCACATTTTCAAGGTCAGCAATTTCACCCGCCTTGAAAGGTGCAGTTAGTGTGCAGCAATATTCCAGCCTAGATAGAACAAGCGATCTGTAAAGTGTCAACATGGGCTTGGCATCCCTGGTTTTGAAGGTTCTCATTATCCATCCTGTCATTTTTCGAGCAGATGCAATTGCTACATTGTTATGGTCCTTGAAGGTGAGATCCTCTGACATGAACACTCCCAGGTCTTTGACATTAGTTTTTCGCTCTATTGTGTGGTTGGAATTAGTTTTGTACTCCGATGAGATTTTAATTTCTTCACGTTTTCCGTATCTGAGTAATTGAAATTTCTCATCATTGAACTTCATATTGTTTTCTGCAGCCCATTTAAAGATTTGGTTTATGTCTGCTTGGAGTCTTGCAGTGTCTTCAACGGTGGACACTGTCATAAAGATTTGGGTGTCATCTGCAAAGGAAGACACAGCACTGTGGCTTATATCCCTGTCAATGTCTGATATGAGGATGAGGAATAGGATGGGAGCAAGTACTGTGCCTTGTGGAACAGAGCTTTTCACAGTAGCTGCCTCAGACTTTACTCTGTTGACTACTACTCTTTGTGTTCTATGTGTTAGGAAATTATAAATCCATCTACCAACTTTTCCTGTTATTCCTTTATCACGCATTTTGTGTGCTATTACACCATGGTCACACTTGTCAAAGGCTTTTGCAAAATCTGTGTATATAACATCTGCATTCTGTTTATCTTCTAGAGCATCCAGGACCTTGTCGTAGTGGTCCAGTAGTTGGGACAGACAGGAGCGGCCTGCTCTAAACCCATGCTGTCCTGGGTTGTGCAATTGATGGGTATCAAGATGGGGGGCGATCTTGCTTCTTAGAAAACTTTCAAAGATTTTATGATATGGGCGTTAGCGCAATTGGTCTGTAGTTCTTTGCTGTTGCTTTACTGCCCCTTTGTGGAGCGGGGCTATGTCTGTTGTTTTTAGTAGCTGCGGGACGATCCCAGTGTCCATGCTCCCTCTCCATAGGATGTTAAAAACATGTGATAGGGGCTTCTTGCAGTTCTTGATGAACACGGAGTTCATGATCGCTATCATGTAAGTCCAGGAGGACAGTCCAGGTGAAGTCAAGGACAGTTGATGAAGAGCAGATGGAAAGATCGATGCAGGAGAAAGAATGAGTTCGGGGATCAAAATGGGTAGGAGTACCCGTATTTAAACATGGAGGGGGAGAGAAGCAAGAAATGCCTCCAACTGAACGCCACAGGGGTCACAGTGTGACCCTCCCCAAAGAAAATGGTGTGTGTTAAAATTGCCAAGTAATAGAAGGGGTGGCGGCAAGGAAGAAACCAGAAAATCAACATCTGGGATAGACAATGCTCGCGAAGGGGAGAGATATAAAGAACAGAGTGTATACCACTTATTCAAGTGGATACAGGCTGCGGTGTAATGTAGAGAAGAATGAACATAGAGCTGACGGTATGGAACACCAGTGTGTATGAGAAGAGCACTTTCGTTAAAGGTTCCATTGGAAAAAGGATCTGATGAATACAACAAATCATAGCCTGAAAAGGGCCGGATAACAGAGGATTGCAATTTGGGTTCTTGCAAACAGACACCAACAGGGGAAAACTGGGAGAGCAACACCTGAAGCTCACGACGGTTACCCCTGAGGCCTCAGATATTTTGGGTGTAGACGGAGAAGAGAAAGGAGGAGGAACCGGAGGTGGAGCGGTGTCCATCAACGTTCCAGTCTGTAATATATTCTGCAATAGCTTCCAGTGTTTCGGAAGACGAAGATGCAGAATGAGGGACTACATTAGAAATGGAAGGAGGAGGGTGAGCAACCATCGGGGAGACTATAGACTGCTAAAGTAGAGGGCGAGGAGATGGAAGAGGAAACTGTCAAAAGGGCTTGGGAGGGGACAGGAGTGGAAGCAGCCTGGGGAGATGCAGTCAAGGAAGAAACTTGGGAGGGGACAGGGGATGAAGACAATGAACGAGGAGGAGGATGAACCACCACACATGTTATAGAACTAGTCGGAGGTGAAGAACCCGGCAATGGGGATTTTTTGCCGGACTTATGAGTAGAAGGGGGGGGCACTGAGGTTTAGGTGGTGAACGAGGGCGTGTAGACACATAACTGTGCGAGTGAGTAGAGAAAGGGGTGTGGACAGTATGGGATGCCGAGGTAGGGACCTCAGAGCCAAGAACAGCAAAAGGATTCAAGACAGGGGTGACTGAGGATGGGGCGACCACAGAGGAAGCCGGGGAAGTTGAGACCCCACAAGTGGGACGATGTTTAGCAATGCAGGAATAGGAAATACGGGGAAGTCTCCCTTGAAGATGTAGATGAGAGAGCCATAGCCTCTTTAAGACAATGGATTTCCCGCTCAGTCAGGTAAACCTGACAACGTGGAGAGTACGATGGATGCGCCTCATGACAGTTAAGGCAAGAGGGAGGTAGAAGTACAAGAAGGACTGGCATGGTCGTCGGCACCACAGACTGGGCATTCGGCCATGGACCTGCAATATTTTGCTGGATGACCAAAACCAGCAGTTCCTACACTGTAAATGGTGACCTGCAATGTAGACCGAAGGTGGGAGTTCACGGCAGTCAAACGTTAAACGAGCTATATTGCAAGGATAATGTCTTCGCTATTGGCAGGGAGGACAAAAGTGTCAATTTTAAGGATAGGGAGTTCTTGGAGCTCAAGCTGCTCCAAAATGTCACCACCACATGTCTGGAAATTCAGTTGGACAATGGTGTGGGGTAAAATGACAGAACCACTACAAGATAGGTATTAGGAGAAGTCGGTCGTAGAGTGAAAAACTTTGTCCATTAA